>VSMD01049916.1:0-33725 GCA_008750895.1 Mirza zaza
AAAACATTTTTGAAAGAAATTAAAAAAGATCTATATAAATAGAAAGACATCTTCTATTCATGGATTGGAAAATTTAATACAATATCTCCAAAATTGACCTACTTATTCAATGCAATCCCTATCAAAATCCCAGATTATCATTTTGCAGAAATTGATAAATTGATCCTAAAATTCATGTGGAGATGCAGAGACCCAGAATAGGTCCATTGATTTTTGACAAGGGTGTCAAGACAATTCAGTGAGTAAAAGAACAGTCCTTTCAACAAATGGTGCTGAGAAAACTAAATATCCATCTGCAAAAGAATGAAGTTGGATCCCTTTCTTATAAATGTTAGAATGAAAACTATACAGCTCTTAGAAGAAAGCAGGAGTAATCTTCATGACTTTTCATTAGAAAATACTTTATTAGGCTGGGTATGGTGGCTTATACCTGTGATCTTAGCACTCTGGGAGGCTGAGGCAGGAGGATAGCTTGAGGTCAGGAGTTTGAGACCAGCCTGAGCAAAATATCTATCGAGACCTCATCTCTAAAAATATATTAAAAAGATTAGCCAGGCTTTGTGGTGCACACCTGTAGTCCCAGCCACTTGGGAGGCTGAGGCCAGGAGGACCACTTGAGCCCAGGTATTTGAGACTGCAGTGAGCTGTGATGTACCACTGCACTATAGCCTAGGCAGCAGACTGAGACCCTGCCCTCCCCACCAAAAAAAAAACCAAAAAAAAAAAAAGAAAAACTTTTAGGGAAAATTTCTTTATGATTCTAAGTTAAGGAGAATTTTTAGACTTTGTATTTTGAAATAATTTTAAAGTTGCAGAAAAGTTGTAAATATAGTATGAAGATTTTCCATATATCCTTCACCCAGTTTCCCTAGATGCTAACATTTTAACATGTTTGATTTTATCTTTCAATACAGGAATTTCTTTCTTTCCTTTTTTTTTTTTGAGACAGAGTCTCACTCTGTTGCCCGGACTAGAGTGCTGTGGCATCAGCCTAGCAACCTCAAACTCCTAGGCTCAAGCTATCCTCCTGCCTCAGCCTCCCGAGTAGCTGGGACTACAGGCATGCGCCACCATGCCCTGCTAGTTTTTTCTATATATTTTTAGTTGTCCAGCTAATTTCTTTCTATTTTTAGTAGAGATGGGGTCTCGCTCTTGCTGAGGCTGGTCTCGAACTCCTGAGTTCACACAATCCTTCTGCCTCGGCCTCCCAGAGTGCTAGGATTACAGGCGTGAGCCACTGCTCCAGCCAGTGTTTTTCTTTGAGAAGTTGAGGGTGGAGGGTGGGTTGGGGCACTTATACAGGGGAGGCTTCATCTTTGTGATACCATCTTTCTTTTAAAGGAAAGTCTTTGAAGCAGATGTAGGAAAATGTTTGGAGTGATGAGCTGGGCAGTGGATGGGATATTAATCATACTGTTCTCTTTTCCTTATGCTTGAAATATCTCATAACCAAAGAACCACAACGTTAAGTGGCTACATGGTTTTATATGTTGTAGTGATACAACAGTGCTGGGTATCAAACATCTTCGGTGGAAATAAAGATGATTTACCTGGAAAACCATCAGATGGCTCACTGTGGCTCTAATGACGATGAAGATAGATTTTATTAGAATAAAATTAGTTTCATGAAATGTGCACTTAGAAAAATAAGAGTATTTCAAAACTAATTTTTGTATATAAAATGATTTCAAAGATGACTTGCATTTTTTAAAATAAAAATGGGTTAATTTCTGAGTTCAATATATGTAAACATTCATTTTTCAATTTTGATATGTTGTAATACAGTAAAATGTCTTGATTTGGATAACTGTTGGTACTAATCACTAGAAATAATTTGACAGATTGGTATAATCAGTCATCCCTGTTGTTTACTGTTGTATATTTAGGTCTACTCTTCTGAGCCTAGAAATTGGCATTTTTTTCATCGTACAGCACAGCTGCTCTGGTTGTTGACAATGGCAAGGGAGGGGCGCACTGGATACAGCTCAGCTTCCTAACAACTGTCAGGATAACACGATAGGCACATGTTCCATCTTTTATTTAAATAGCAGGCTAACTAGGAACCTTAATTAGCCTTGGAAGAGTATTACAGAGTTTGATGATCTGCTAATGTATTATGGCTTAACAGTAGTATAATTCTTTAATGGAAATTGTATAAACAGGCACAGTTTGAGATGCAGAGTTTCCAGCAGACATAAAGGAGTTTTTTTCCCTTTTTAGGTATAAAAGGAAGAGAACGTCTCCTGGACCTAATTGCCACATTGCTAGTGCTACAGTTTCTTCGAACCAGGTTGGAACACAAGGGAATAGTCTTCAAATCACTGATGAAATTGGATGACGCTGCTTCCATTTCCAGGTGGCTTTAACTGTAGTATTAAGCAACTCATTTATATTTTCAACCATTTCTTAAACCTTACAAGCAGCTATAGGGGAATTACCTCACATGTATTTGCTATGTTGTAAGTATTCACAGGTAGCAGCTTGCCCACAATCCCCTGAGGGAGGCAGAGCTGACAACATTTTTGCCTGAGGCTGCACAGGAAGACTGGGGTTCAGGGGGTTACCTGTGGCTTACACGAGCATGGCTGTCCTGGCTCCTGACTTGGTACTTATTGTCACTACAACATGTTGATCCCGTGTGCTTTTGGAAGATCCACCATATGATTGTTGGTTTCGAACTCCTGACCTCAAGCAATCCGCTCGCCTCGGCCTCCCAGAGTGCTAGGATCACAGGCGTGAGCCACCACGCCCGGCCAACCACCATATGATTGTTGGGACTAGGCCTGTTCCCAATAATGGCAGGGCTAGATTTCTCCTAATTTACTTTGTTTTGCAGTTTTAACTTTGGAACTCTATGTAAATATTTTACATAAGAATTGGCCAGCTGTGGTAGCTCACCACCTGTAATCCTAACACTCTGGGAGGTCAAGGTGGGAGGATCTTTTGAGGCCAGGGGTGAGCAATAGCAAGATAACCCCCACCCCGGTCTCTACAAAAAAAATAGAAGAATTAGCCAGGTGTGGTGGCCTGTGCCTGTAGTCCCAGACTTGGGAGGCTGAGGCAGGAGAATCGCTTGAGCCTAGGAGTTTGAGGCTGCAGTGAGCTATGATGACACCACGGCACTCTCACTGGGGGACAGAGTGAGACTCTGTCTGAAAAAAATTGTTGCATAATAAAGTTCAAACTCAAATAGGCCAGGCATGTTGCCTCACCCAGGTAATCCTAGCACTTTGGGAGTCTGAGGTAGGAGGATAGCTTGAGGCCAGGAGTTGGAGACCAGTCTGAGCAATAGAGTGAGACCCCGTCTCCACAAAAAAAAAAAAAAGGAGAATGGTTTGAACCCAAGAGTTTGAGGTTGCAGTGAGCTGTTATCGCCTTACTGCCCTCCAGCTTGGGTGACATAACAAGACCCCATCTGTAAAGAAAAAGAAAAAAATGTTTAATCAAATAGATAAACAAGTAATCCCTAAAAATAGGAAGCAGAATGAAACAAATCTAAGTATAAATCAAGTTCGTGGCTTAACCACCCAAAGAGGAATGATTTAAGGTGACTTTAAAACACAGTACATAATCTGACTGTACCTCCCGAGTGGAATAGCACCTAAGGGTGAGAAGAATTGCAAAGAATTCTTACTGTGAATAATCACATTGTTAATAGCACTGCTGATTTTGTTATTTTGGAAGATAGATAGATACTAATATTGTTAGGAACTAAGATGTATAAAATCAAAGAAGTTAAGTGAAGCCTCTTGAACCCTAAACTTGAACTAGGTGAGAGAATAGAGGAACGGGCTAAATTACACCAAGAACGTGCAATCAGCGAGGTCCGCGACGCGGGAAAGTGAACGGTAAGAGAAAAAGCCAGGGCAGGTGGAACCTGCAAGTAACCTCAAAAGATGTATCAACCAAAGCCAGGTAGACCTTTTTAGATCCAGATTTGAAAACCCACTGTATTAAAAAATGATGAGATAATCAAAGAATTATTGATAACTATTTTTTATGCTAAAACATTTTTAAAAACTATAGCTCTGAGGTATTTTATTATAAAAAGTTGGTATTCATATACATAAACTAATATGAACTTAAAATTCATCATTTATTTCAGTTTTTAGCTTGACCTTCTAGTAAATCTTTAGCTTCATTGATTTTGGCTGCTATATAAGGAGATCCTCCTTTGTCTGGGTGATTTAAGAGCATAATTCTCGATGAGCATCTCTTATTTTTCCTGTATTGGCAGTAGGGCTTACACCTAGTATTAATGCTGCTTCCCGTTTTGTCATTTTGGGTTCAAACCCACCTCTGTAATAGCCACCACCGAAGGCAGATTTTGGTAGACTTTGAAAAACTTATTTTACTTGAGGTTCCATGTGCTTCATAGCTTGCAAAACATAACGGCCTGCAGATCCTACAGCAGCAGTGATCAGTCAAACGGCTACCACTGTACTGGCCATGGTTCGGGCTTGGCTCCCTGCCTCCACCAGGAGCGTGTATCATCCCAGCCCAGAGGTCGTGGCCACTACCTATGCGCCTTTATCTATGCGCCTTTATCAGAGATGGACGCATTCGCAGGCCGCAGGCACAAGCCTCCCCTATTGATAACTATTCTTAAGTGACATGTTTAAAAGTAATTCTTATCCTTCGAGATACATGTTTACAGGTACAATTAAAATAAATAAGTGGAACTATTTTTAGCCTCTTACAAAGACTGATTAAATTCTTTATTCCCAATAGCATCAAACATAAAGTAGGTACTCAGAAAATTCTGAATTGAACATTTCATTGTATGTAATGTATACATACTCCATGTTTTAAAGAGCACCTCTTTTGTTTGCCAAAACAACTCCTTGAGAAAGGTGGGAATTTATAAAATAAATATCAAGAAAAAACACTTTGAACAACTAATGGATGAGACTAAACAAATTAGTATTTGATTTAATGGGCACATCCAATGAGGTCCTTCTATGTAGAGTTTTCCCAACTCTGACAGCCATTAGAAAGAACAAGGATTAACTTCCAACCTGCTTTTGAACTGTGATTATCACAAAGTAGTAAACCAAGATTCCCAAAATTGATGAAGTATATTCCAGCATATTGTTCTTACTATATTAATGCTATTGTGTGAGCAAAATGGTTTGGTGGTATGTTAATAAATAAGACAAAACTATGTTATATATTTTTATTTCCTGTTTATCATCTGTTTTAAATTTTTTCCCCTATATATTCTGTTTCAAGATGCACATTACATCAGAGTATATAAGCAAGATTTTCCTCCTAGTTAGATGGTCAACCAAAAAGTTTAGAGGCCAACTGGACTAATAGAAGGCCAGCTGAGGCCGGGCGTGGTGGCTCACGCCTGTGATCCTAGCATTCTGGGAGGTCAAGGGGGGAGGATTGCTTGAGCTCAGGAGTTCAAGACCAGCCTGAGCAAGTGCGAAACCCCATCTCTAATATAAATAGAAAGAAATTAGCCAAACAACTAAAAATAGAAAAGATTAGCTGGGCACAGTGGCATGTGACTATGGTCCCAGCTATCCAGAAGTCTGAAGCAGGAGGACTGCTTGAACCCTGGAGTTTGAAGTTGCTGTGAGCTAGGCTGATGCCACAGCACTCTAGCCCAAGCAACAGAGTGAGACTCTGCCTCAAAACAAAACAAAACAAAAAGCCAGCTGAATTAGTGAAAATACTTAAAATCAGTTCTGTTGCTTTCAGCAATTAGTAACTATAAGTAGACTCATAATTATTGGGAAGTGCCAGTCTTAAAACACTTTAGGCGTGTTCATCATTTCGTATGTTCATTTCATCAGAACATTCAGCCAATACCGAGTGTTTGCTCTGTGCCAGGGACTGTTAAGCATGTTAAATCCGTGAGTTTTATTAGTTCCCACAACAAACCTATAAGACCTCATGTTATTATCATCATTGAGGAATCGGAGACTCCCAGCACATAATGAAGTTGCACAGTGTCACTCAGCCAGCATTGTGTGGTTGCAGTCCGAATTCAAACCCAGCTGTCAGCCACCACACTGTACTGAGGGAGCATGGAGGGAATCTTCAAAATGTTAAGTCCCCCAGCCCCTGCATAGAATTTTCTTTAAAACTTTGGTGTATGTTGCTACTTGTTCACATACACATTCTAGCAGATTACAGAACAAATAAGGAGGTAGCTAATTAATATTAATGAAAAATCTCAGAATTTTTTGGAATCTTAAATAGACATGAATATTTGACAGTCTTGAATATTCATTTGTGTCCAAATCATTTTGTGGACATAAACTTGATGTTTATATGTTATGCACGTTTTACTGGTAAGTTGTTCCTGGTTTATGTTACACAAGTAAATGTACGCCAGTTTCACAGGGGATTCTCGGAGATTCTGCAAGTCCCTGATCAAGCTGAGAAATCCTAGTACAATGAAAAGGAGAGAAAAACAGCAGCCTAATTTGTAAAGTAGAACTTGAGTTTGTGCTTGAAGAAGAGTGGATTTAGATCCAGAAGAGTAGACGGGGACAACAATGCTTGAGTTGTCCTGGAAGTGGCACGTGGAAGCCGGGGAGTGATTACACTTGGCAGTGCAGAGAGTAAGCTCAAGCAGTCAGACTAGTAGAAAGAACCTTCTTAAGATGTCAAGGAGAACTGCTTTTATTAACACCTTGACTGCCACACTAGAAAAAAATGTTTTTCCTTGGGGCTACAGTGTTTTATTATGAAAATAGAATAAAATTTTGAAAACAAAACAAACCTTTCTAATTTAATGAAAAATTTGTTATTTTTTTATTGTTTTCTGTGAGTTATATGCAACTTAAAAAGTAGTTCTTGTGGCTCCCAAGGTAAAGACACCTGTGAGTTGCATATGCTTCACGAGGCCCTGGGCTCAAAACTAAATACAACTCACATGGCAGTTAATGTGTTAAATATCTTAATTTTTGACAGAATCATTTTTTCCAATATAATGTGATAGATTTAGTAACTCATTACCTTTCACATGTAATTATATTCCAAACTCAATGGAAACATTCTTTTTACCCTAGGAATGTTCCCTGGGATTTCGAGGCAATAAAGAAGGCAAATGAATGGGTAAGAAGAACTGAGGGACAGTATCCATCTATCTGCCTACGGCTTGAATTGGGTAAAGACTGGGACTCTGCCACTAAGCAGCTGCTGGGACTTCAGCCCATAAACACCGCTTCTCCTCTTCACAGAGTCCTTCGTTACAGTCAAGGCTGAAGCGAATGAAATTGGATTTGGATTTTAAGCTCTTCTCATGCTTCTGCGTAGAAAATAATCAAACGTTAATAAATACCTGTCATGAAATTTAATTATTTCATTTAGTGTAGCAATCAGTCCCTTTAAAATAAGGTAAATGGAAGCAAAATGGATTGTTTTAACCAACTAACAAGCAATAATAAAATGAAAATTATGATTTTACAGTTTTTTGTGTTTCAAAGTTTTAAGGCAATGAGAGACACGTGTGGATGGTCGTCGGGGCTTGTTTCTGTCTCCCGTTCAGGAGTCTTGTGGAAGGAAAGCTGCCCGCCCAACTGAGCAAGCCGGGAAGCAGCAGGGCCTCTAGCTGACTCGCTCCTGGCACCGCCTGTCTCCAGGTCATGGTGCAGACTCCCCAGTGTGGCTCCTGGGTCTGCAGATGCCTGGATCCACTTATCACTTAGAGAACCGAGATGCCCCATGCAGTTCTGTCACAGATCTGGCTTTTGGTGTTGCATATAAAAACTCATCGCCAGACCCAAGGTCATCTAGCTTCTCTGCTATGTTATCTTGTAGAAGTTTTCTAGTTTTGCATTTTACATTTAGGTAGGTCTATGATCATTTTGAGTTACGTTTTGTGAAAGGTGTGAGGTCCCTTTCCACTTACACAACCACCCTCTCTGCAGAGTCTTGAGGTAGCGCAGGACATCACATGGCCAGGGGACTGGGTGCTAGCTCAGGTTTCTCTTCCTCTTCATATAAAGCCACTCGCCTGATGACCATTAATCCATGAATGGATTAATCCATTATTGAAGGCAGAGCCCTCATTACCCAATCGCCTATTAAAGTCCCCACCTCTCAATACACACTGGGGATTAAGTTTCAACTTGAACTTAGATAGGGACATTTAAGCCGTAGCATCTATCAAAATATAAATCACTACCCTCTTTGACCTATAAATTCCACTAATAGAAATTCTACTTTTAGAAATTTATCGTACAGAAATATGTAAACACATTTCCTATATATATTAATATATATATTGCAATTATAAAACAATAGGCCATAGAGCTCATTTAAAAATGTTTGTATGGGTGTTTGTATATGTATGGGATAAAAACTTGTGATATATTACAAACTGGTTACCTTTGATGAATAGGAACTTTATTTCTATTTTATATATTTTTAAATTAATTGAATGACTTTTACCATGAATATATGTATTAAATTTATTTTATTTCAAAGATACATAAAAGCAGAGAATAGTTTAAGGAACCTACCAAGATTTAAAATATTTAAGCCAGGCATGGTGGCTCACGCCTGTAATCCTAGCACTCTGTGAGGCCCGGGCAGGAGGACTGCTCAAGGTCAGGAGTTTGAAACCAGCCTGAGCAAGAGCGAGACCTCGTCTCTACTAAAAATAGAAAGAAATTCATTGGACAACTAAAATTATATAGAAAAAATTAGCCGGGCATGGTGGCACATGCCTGTAGTCCCAGCTACTTGGGAGGCTGAGGCAGAAGGATTGCTTGAGCCCAGGAGTTTGAGGTTGCTGTGAGCTAGGCTGAAGCCATGGCACTCTAGCCCAGGCAATAGTGTGAGACTCTGTCTCAGAAAAATAAATAAATAAAATATTTAAAGTATGTTGCCATATTTTCATCTCAAGTTTTTATAAACCTAAAACAGTCTTCTTCTTTTGCCTTTGACTTGAAGAAACAGGGTCAGTTGTCCTACAGGATAGTCCCACATTCTGGATTTGTTAGACTTTCCCAAAGGCCTGAGTAGATTAAGGATCAACATTTTACAGGAGGCATATAGTCTGGTTGTTCTACTCTTAATAATGCTAACATCGATCAGTGGGGTTTACAATGTGAAGTTGTAAACCCCACTGTAAACCTCCCCCCCCCCAACCAACAAATAATCTGTGAATACCCAGTTCCTTCCTCATCAACCTTTCATTTAATGGCTTTGTTCTCTGGCTCTTTTTCATGCAATATTATGATTTTCTAACTTTTAAAAAATACTTATCTGGAATTCTTCTGTAAAAATGAGCTTTCCCCCATCAACTAATTATTATTTGGTTACAAAGGTATTTGAAATCTCTACATATATGTAATTGTGAGAATTGTTGTGTCTACCTTTATAGACTGAGTGGTCCCAGGTAGGCGGACACTATGCTCTGTTGATCTTTGTATTACTATTCCTAATGCCTAATATAGTGATAGTACATAGGGTGCATTTAATAAGCCAAACAAATGATAAATTTTTGAGCCGACTTAAAGATCTGGCGAACCTCTCTGAAGAGATTTGCTGGATCATAGATTATTCTTTAGTTAAACTCAGAGACTTGGCAATGAGGCCCATCTTGTAATTAAATTCACTATTCAAAGCAACAAAAATAAAAAGCTCGCTGCCATAAGGACTTCAGTTGCATATTTGAAATTCAAAGTGAGAAAAATATATTACCCTTATGTGGATTTTCCTAACAGGATTTTGCTAACATTGGGTGACTGTCAAGTAACCATAACCTAAACAAATCTTTTCATCAAGTTCTCCGATATTTCAACGAAAAATCAAAAAGGTACTACTACAACTTGGAAAACGAATGCTTTAAACCTTCATACATTTCTTTTTCGTTTCGTTTTGTTTTGTTTTGATATACAGGGACTCCTCTTTGTCGCCCAGGCTAGAGTGCAGTGGGGGTGTGATCATAGCTCACGGTAGCCTCAAACTCCTGGGCTCAAGGGATCCTCCCAACTCGGCCTCCCCAATTGCTGGGATTCCAGGCGTGCATTTCCTTATCTTTAAACAAAACCTATTAAAATATAACAGCGGCATGAGTCATATTTGGGTCAGTCGCATGGCGTGGGGTGGGGAACCTGCAGCCTTGAGGCCGAAGGATTTCCTGAGCATCCGTTCTGCCCGGCTGGGGCTTGGGCAGCAGTCCTTCCTACAAAGTCCCCGGCTCTGCCCCGCCGGCGTCCGCCCGGCGCCCAGGGCGGCGGCCCCGCCCATTCTCCGGCCGCGACCCCTTCGGCCCCGCCCGCAGACCGCGTTCTTCCGCCCTGGGCGGCCCCCCGCCCCCTCCCGGGCCACGGCCCGCCCACCTGCTTCCCGTGGGCTTCTGCGCGCCCGCCTTTACGTGATTGGCTCCTGCACGTGTCACTCCGGGGCCCAGAGCCCGCCATTGGCCGGTCTTCGTCACGCCGCCGAGGAGGATTAAGGCCGAGCGCGGAGCGCGGGGAGCTGCTGGGTGTGTGTCGCAGCCCGTTTTCCGCGGCGGTTTGCCGAGCTGCCGCCCTCCATGGAGCCGGTTGTGGAGGGAGCGGCCGCGACCGCAGGTCCTGTGTCGGGCGCCCGCGCCAGTGATGAGCCCCCCGAGGTCGAAGAAAGAGTCGGAGCAGCGGCGGAGGAGAAGGACGCCGCCGCGAGGGGAGCGGAGCCCGTCGGGGACAGCGAGGAGGACGGGGAGGATGTGTTCGAGGTGGAGAAGATCCTGGACATGAAGACCGAGGGGGTGCGTGCGGCAGGGCCGCGCTCGCGGGGCGGAGGCCGGGCCGCGGGGACGCCGGGCCGCGGGGACGCCGCGCGGGCGGGAGGCGCGGGGTGGCGTTCCCGAGCGGGCTCTGGGCCGTGTGCGGAGCGCGCCCCCGCAAGTCCAGAGGCTGGTCGGCCGGGACGGGGCAGCCCGGGACGCGGCGCGGGCTGTGGGAAGGGGCGGACACCGGGGAGGCGCTGCCGCGGCCGTCCGCGTCTGCGTGCGTGGCGGGCCGCTGGCTCCGCCGGGAAGGAGCGGCGTGCGAGACGGCGAAGTAACGTTTCCCTTCGGGGTCCGCGCCGTGATTCCTAAGCCCGTGATCGGCCCTCTGTGGTTTAAAATCTCCAGGAATTCCCGTCGGCCCTCAGAGTGGAATCCCAGTCTCACTCCAGAGGGCGGCAGGTAAAGGTCTTCAAAACCTGGCGGCTTGCGTTCCTCTCGCCCCCACGCGTCGTGTGGGCGCAGCCTCGCAGTGACACATGCCCTGGCACGTAACCGTTCTCCTGGCCTGACCGTTGACTTCCCTGTCCTTGTGGCGAGGTCCTACTCCGTTTTTAAGGCCTCAGGGTCCATTTCTCTGGGGAAAGCCTTTCGTTAAGACCTCCATGAAGGCATTGAAGACATTGTTCTTTTTGTCTGTCCTAGATTGTGCACTCCTTTAGGCTTGGAGGGGAGCGTGGGCGCTTGGAATACAATGTTTTAATAGTTAGGTGTGAGGTGACCAGAGGGCCCATGCAGTGGTCGGTGTCTGTGTTGTATTCTTTTTATTGTCTGTTATTTCCCATTTGTCTTACGTTACTTTGTGATCATTTTTTATTCAGCAAACACTTTTTTTTTGTTTGTTTTATCAACTTCTGTGTGCCAGATGCTGTGTTATGTCCTCACAGTATAGAGATTAATTGAAGCCTACACAGTTCCAGACACTGGAGAGTTCTCTTGACCAGGGAAATAATTGAAATTCAGTGTCATTAATAGTGTTATTTGCAATACAGCAAAGATAGAAATGAGGTTATGTATGGTATAATTTCTCCAGATATATTGTAAGCACCTTGAGGTGAGAGGAGAAGCCAGTTGTGGACTGTTTTGTATTGCCTGCATTTAACACAGTGTATGGCACATAGAAGGTATTTAGAAAATGTTTGTCTAGGTGGGTAATATCTTTAGAATTAAGATGATTCACCTATTCGATGTTTAATTTTGCTGGCCTCAAAGAATTGTAGGCTCTGTAGGCCTTGTGTTTTAGTTTAAAGGTCGATGAAACTAAGAAACTTAACTGTGTAAGTAAGGCAGTTAGGCTTTAGTGATAAAAGATTGAGTTAAAATTCTAGTTCTTGGATTTTTTGGTGCTCTTATTAAATAAATGATTTATAAGATGAAAGGTATTATGAATTCAGCAGAACACTGCTATGGCACTTGATCTATTAGCTACTGAGTTGTTCTGCCATCTAGTCATTCACAAACAGGGGTTCTGATAGTGGTTTGTTAGGCTTCCTCATAGTCTAAGGGTTTAAAATTAATCCGAAAAACTTAAAATTGACTCACTCTTTACAAACTTATATATTTACTTTTTAAAATATTTTTCTTTTTTATTTATTTATTTTTAGTTGGCCAATTAATTTCTTTCTATTTTTAGTAGAGATGGGATCTCACTCTTGCTTGGGCTGGTTTTGAACTCCTGACCTTGAGCGATCCTCCTGCCTCGGCCTCCCAGAGTGCCAGGATTACAGGCAGGAGCCACCGTGCCCAGCCTTATATATTTCTTGTTTGCTAACTTACATATGAATAGCTGGCCTAAGAACTATGGAAATATATACATACACCATTCCAACACATACATTATTATTTATAATTTATTTAGGGTGATAGAATAAGCAAAAACTTAAATTCTAATACTGCATATTGTTTAATTTCCAAATATTTGAAGGTGTTATATTTATCTTTTTTTATTTCGGCATATTATGGGGGTACAGATTTTAAGGTTTCAATAAATGCCCTTTCCCCCCATTCCCCCCTATATTTATCTTTTTAAAAATGATTTCTAGGTTGTGTTTTGGTCAGAGGATATTCTCTATATTATTATGGTCTTTGAAATTTGTGGAAACATGCTTCATGGTCTAGCATATGGTCATTTCTGGTAAATGTTTCACGTGCACTTGAAAATAGATCTTCAATTGTTAGGTGAAATTGGTCAAATAGGTCAGGTTTGCTAACTGTGCTGTGATGTTGAGGTAGTGGTTTGCTTTTGGGGGGGGTCTTGATTGCGTTTTCTATGTGTTTCCCTGTAGAGATGTGTTTAAATGTCCTGTTTTGATTAAGTCCTTCCCTTTCTTTGTAAATTATATAATTTTTGCTATATATGCTTGTTTTGAGTTTTGCTTTGGAATTATTAAATCTTTTTGGTGAATTTAATTTTTGCGGGGTGGGGAGGTTGTTTTTTTTTAATCCAGGCTAGTCTTTTACTTCATAATCATAATATTGATTGTTGTAACTGTCATTTTTTAATGTGATACTTGTTAGAGTTATACTAAATTTTTACTTCTATTACTAACATGCTTCTAGAAAGGATAATAGTCTGTAACCTTTGTGTACAGTGGAGAGCTGTTTGAGCTCTTGTTCCACTAAGGAGGTTTTAGGAAAAACCCAACCTGCTAATATTCAATAGAAATCCATTGGAATGCTTAATTACATTTGTGCATTTCTATTAACATTTCATATGCATAATGCATTCAGACCCACTGGCCTTGATTTCTTTTTTGTTTTGTTTTGTTTTTGAGAGACTAAATCTCACTCTTGCCTAGGCTGGAATGCAGGGTGTGATCATAGTGTACTGTGGCCTCAGACTCCTGTCTCAGCCTACACAGTAGCTAGGACTACAGGTGTGGGCCATCACAACCAGCTAATTTTTTTTTTTTTTTTTTTTTGAGACAGAGTCTCACTTTGTTGCCCAGGCTAGAGTGAGTGCTTTGGCGTTAGCCTAGCTCACAGCAACCTCAAACTCCTGGGCTCAAGTGATCCTCCTGCCTCAGCCTCCCAAGTAGCTGGGACTACAGGCATGCACCACCATGCCCGGCTAATTTTTTTGTATATATATATTTTGGTTGATCAATTAATTTCTTTCTATTTTTAGTAGAGATGGGGTCTTGCTCAGGCTGGTTTTGAACTCCCTACCTCAAGCAGTCCGACCTCCTCGGCCTCCCAGAGTGCTAGGATTACAGGTGTGAGCCACCACATCTGGCCTAATTTTTAAAATTTGTTGTAGAGATGGGATCTCACTGTGTTGCCCAGGCTGGTCTTGAACTCCTGGCCTCAAGTGATCCTCCCATCTTGGCCTCTCGAAGTGCTGGTATTGTAGGCGTGAGCCACCAGGCGTGGCTGTTTTGGTTTTTTTTTGAGACAGTCTTGATTTGTTGACCAGGCTAGAGTGAGTGCCGTGGCGTCAGCCTAGCTCACAGCAACCTCAAACTCCTGGGCTCAAGTGATCTCCTGCCTCAGCCTCCCGAGTGACTGGGACTACAGGCATGCACCACCATGCTCGGCTAATTTTTTCTATATATATTAGTTGGCCAATTAATTTCTTTCTATTTATAGTAGAGATGGGGTCTCGCTCTTGCTCAGGCTGGTTTCGAACTCCTGACCTAGAGCAATCCTCCCGCCTCGGCCTCCCAGAGTGCTAGGATTACAGGCGTGATGAGCCACCGTGCCCGGCCGGTTTTTATTTATTTATTTTTTTAACAAATATTTTAAGCTAATCATCTAGTATATATGATCTGGTATGTTAGTAGGATTATCTCCTGCCTTTTACTTTGGCTCATCAGTTAAGCTAAAGGAAAACTTTGACTATCAAGAAAATAGACTAGGGACCAAGTGGGGCAAGGCGAGGGGCCTGAGGCCCTTGCTGAGCGCAGTCCCCGGTGCACCCCAGGGCTCCAGGCCAGCCCTCCTGCCTGGCCGGCCCCTGTTGCCTCCAGACTGGTCCCACAGGGAACACAGGTTACCCAAATCATGTGTTTTCATAAGACCTTCTGGTTTCTGAAACTGCCTGTCAGCCACCTATATTAAAGTCATCCTTGCAAGAAATGGGACGGAGGAAGCCAAACAGCACATTCAAAGAGAAGGTCCATGTGAGATTTTTTTTCTGGAACTTATTGGGTCTCCCTCTGTCACCCAGACTGGAGTGTAGTAGTGTGATCACAGCTCACTGCAGCCTCGGACTCCTGGGCTCAAGCAATCCACCTGCCTCAGCCTTCTGAGCAGCTGGGACTATAGGTGTGTGCCACCACTCCTGGCTAATTTAAAATTTTCTTCTAGAGATGGGGTCTTGCTATGTTGCCTAGGGTGCTCTTGTACTCCTGGCCTCAAGCAACTCTCCCATTTTGGCCTCCCAAAGTGCTGGAATTACAGACATGAGCCACTGTGTCCAGCATCTTAGATATTCAGAAATATACAATAATACATTATTATTAACTGTAGTCCCCCTGCTGAGCAATAGATCTCAAAACTTATTCCTCCTATGAATATGAAACTTTTTACCCTATAATTAGCAGCTCTCCATTTCCTCCCTCTAGACCCCACCCCAGCCCCTGGTGACTATCATTCAACTCTCTCTGAATTTGACTTTTTAAGATTACACATATAAGTGAGATCATACAGTACTTGTCTTGCTGTGCCTGGCTTATTTCACTTAGCATAATGTCTTCCATTTTAATCCATGTTGTAACAAATGACAGGATTTTCTTCTTTTTAAAGGCTGAATAGTATTCTATCATGTATGTATATGACATTTTCTTTATCCATTCATCTGTCTGTGGACACAGGTTGATTCTATATCTTTGCTATTGTGAATAGTGCTGCAATGAACTTGGGAGTGCAGATATCCCTTTGACATATCAATTTCCATTCTTTTGGATATATACCCAGAAGTGGGATGACTGGATTATATGGTAGTTTTAGTTTTTTGATGAACCTCCATACTACTTTCCATAATGGCTGTACTAATTTATTAATACATTCTCACCAACAACCAACAAGAGTTCCCTTTTCTCTGCATCCTTTCCAACATTTATTTTTCATCTTCTTGGTAAAAGAAAAAATTTTAATAATAAATTAAAATGAAATAATAAAAAACAAAAAGAAAATAGACTATTTCTGGAATTTGAAGACATGTTTATAAATCCCAGGCTGTCATGAAATTTCCTAATATGTGGCAAATCCCTAGGCAATATGTGGATCTACACATGTCCTGTAAAAGGACATCTAACAGGGATTTCATCTGTTTTTCTATACTGCTATGCCTCTAGGACCCAAAAGGTTGCTGACACATAGTGACTACGTTCAATAACTATTTACTGAATAAATGAAGCAAAACTGCTGAAATAAAGACTGATAACAATGATCAGTAATTTAAATCTGGAGCTAGAATTGGGATATGCTTCTTAATAATTGAGAATGTTAGGCCAGGCGTGTTGGCTCACCCCTGTAATCCTAGCACTCTGGAAGGCCGAGGCGGGAGGATTGCTTGAGGTTAGGAGTTTGAAACCAGCCTGAGCAAGAGCAAGACCCCGTCTCTACTATAAATAGAAAGAAATTAATTGGCCAACTAATATATATAGAAAAAATTAGCCGGGCATGGTGGCGCATGCCTGTAGTCCCAGCTACTCGGGAGTCTGAGGCAGGAGGATCGCTTGAGCCCAGGAGTTTGAGGTGGTTGTGAGCTAGGGTGACGCCACGGCACTCACTCTAGCCTGGGCAACAAAGCAAGACTCTCCCCAAAAAAAGATTTACTCCTATGTTTTCCTTTAAGAATTGTACGTTTTTAGCTCTTTGACCCTTTTTAGTTAATTTGTTATGAGGTGTGAGGTTAGGGTCCAACTTCATTCATTTGCATGTAGAAATGCAGTTGTCCCGGTGCAGTTTATTTCCCCATTGCACGGATTTACCACCTTTGTCAAAAATCAGGTGGTAATAGATGTTTGGGTTGCTCTCCGAACTCTGTGTCCTTATTCTGGTACCACACTATTTTGACTACTGTAGCTTTTTAGTGACTTTTGAAATTAGGTAGTATGAGTCCTCCAATTTTGTTGTTTTTCAAGATTATTTTGGCTATTCAGGGCATCTTACAAATCCATCTGAATTTGAAGATTGAGTTTTCCTTTTCTGCAAATAAAGCTATTGAGATTTTGATAGGGATTGCACTGAATCTGTAGATCACTTTGGGTAATGTTGATATCCTAGCAATACTAAGTCTTTCTACCTAAGCACATAGAAAGTGTTTCCATTTATTTTGATTGTCTTTAGTTTTTTTTAAGGAATGTTTTATAGTTTTTAGTGTACAAGTCTTCTACCTCCTTGGTTAAATTTATTCCTAAGTATTTTATTCTTTTAGATGTGATTGCATTCTTAATTTTCTGTTCGGATTGTTCATTGCAGATGTATAGAAATACATCTGATTTCTGTATGTTCATCTTGCACCCTGCAGCTCTGCTGAATTCATTTATTAGCTCAAGTAGCTTTCTTGTGGAATTCTTTGGGATTTTCTATATGTAGGATCATGTCATCCGTGAATACAGATAGTTTTACTTCTTCCTAAGTTAGATGTCTTTTTCTTGTCTAATTGCTCTGACTAGAACTCCAGTATAATGTTGAATAGCAGTGGTGAAAAAGGCACATAACAGGTAATTTTTTTCAAGAAAAAATGTAAATGACTTAACAATTCTGTAAGTGAAGATGGCATAAACAGGAATTGGCAAGCTTTTTTTGGTAAATGGCTATATAGTAAATATTTCAGACCTTGCAGTTGAGAGGCAAAACTAGGGTTTAAAGTTAGTGTTTCCTGTTATGGTAGAAACGTGGCCTCCTTTTCCTACAAAACCTTCCTTGCTTTTGTGAAACACAGTGATCTCTCTTGGGAACTCCAGAATGTGTTGCACGCATTTGTCTTGGGCACTTTCACATACTGCCCTCACAGTATTGGAGAACTTTTCATGTGGAAGCAGGTTAAGAGCATGGACTCTGGGGTAAGACTGGGTTTGAATTTCAGCTGAACTCATTAGCTGTGTGATCTTTGACTAGTTACTTTATCTGAAAGCTTTAGTTTTCTTATCTATGAAATGAACAATAGTACCTAGTTCATGGGATTGGTGTGAAGATAATGATGAGCTAATAAATGCAAAGATTTAGACAGTGCGTGACACATTGTAAAGCAGTTTTATAAATGTAATTCTTCTTTTGATTTGCTTTCAGGCATTTAAAAATATAAAACCATTCTTAGCTCACAGAATGAGCAAAAACAGGAGTTAGGCCCTGCTATGGTTTGCTGACCCTGACATGGGCTCTTTATCTTGTGGAGTATAAATTGGAGCATCTTTTCTGGAAGGCATTGGCAGTGTTTTTTAATAATCATTTAATGGCTTTTTTTTTTCCTTTTGAGATACAGATCTCTCCGTGTTGCCCAGGCTGGCCTTGAACTCCTGGGCTTATGTGGTCCTTCCATCTCAGCCTCCTAAAATAGCTGGGACCACAGGTGTGTGCCACTGTGCCCAGTGAATAGCTATTAAAAAAAAAAACTCCATTGATGTACTTTTTGGGAGTCTATTTTAACAACCTAATCAGAAATGCACAAGGATATTACAGCATTATTTATAAAAACAAAAAAATGGAAAGAAACAAAACAACCTTTGTAACAAAAGAATTTTTGTTGTAATTATATGATGTAATGATCTTCAGTCACTAAAAATCACGTTTTTGAAAAATATTAAAGTGCTTGATATATAAGTGTAAAAGCAAGATTAAAAATTATATTATCCCAGTGGTTTGTTTTTGTTTTTTTGTTTCGTTTTGTTTAGATTTTTTGAGACAAAGTGTCACTCGATTGCTCAGGCTAGAGTGCAGTGGTGTGATCACAGCTCACTGCAACCTCAGACTCCTGGGCTCAAACAATCCTCTTGTTTTAGCCTCCCAAGTAGCTGAGACCACAGGTGCGTGTCACCATACCTGGCTAATTCTTCTATTTCTCATAGAGATGGGATGGGTGGGGTTTTGCTGTGTTGCTCCGGCAGGGCTTGAACTCCTGGCCTCAAGTGATCCTCCTGCCTCAGGCTCCCAAAGGAGTAGGATTACAGGCGTGAGCCACCATGCCTGGCCTCTATCCCAGTGTTTTTAAAAACATACCATATATATGTTAATCAATGCAATAGGTGAAGGAAAAGAGATCAAATTGTTATCAGTATCTTTGGATGATTTATTTGGTTCTTCCTATTTTCAGTGCTTTTCAAATATTACACATTTTTTATAGATCAGTGATAGTGTTTTTCTTAAGCCACTTGTTTGAAAGTTCTTTCATATCTTCTCAGCAGTTGTGTGTTTTGGGAAATTTAATCAAGTCAGTAATATCCTTTATTTGCCTTTTTAAAATTTATGGAACAGGGTAGGGTGCTTTACAAAGTCCGCTGGAAAGGATATACATCAGACGATGACACCTGGGAGCCTGAGGTTCACCTGGAGGACTGTAAAGAGGTACTTCTTGATTTTAGGAAGAAAGTTGCGGAGAACAAAGCCAGAGCAATCAAGAAGGACATTCAGGTATCGTGTTTTGACTCACATTTGGTTTTTTTTGTTTGTTTTTATGTACGTTTATTTATTATAAATGTTGTTTTAAAGTATATGTTGTAAATAATTTACAAACAACAAAATATACAATATTCCTTAGTGTAAATTCCATATAGCCAGTTGATTCTTACAGAATTGCTTTCAGTGATTTATTTTTGCTGAATTCTCCTTTCTGTATCCAGCCTACGATTGCGTTTGACAAACACGTGTAGTTGGGATGTGAATACTGGCATTTTGCTTTAAGTTAGGAGTAAGATGAAATTAGGGAAAAAACGACATGTCAAAACTTGTTTATCCAAGATGTGAGCAACTCGTTGTAAATCTTAGTCTATTTCAGATTATTCACAGGCAGATTTTCCGGGTTTTGTTTTTCTTTTCTATTTACACTTCAATCTTTAGCTATTTTATTGCTTTTTAGTAGCTCTTCCTGATAGTAGGCGAGAATGAAGAGATGGGCGGAACTTGGATAAGTCAGACTTCTATCATGAGCAGTTTGGAAAAAGATTTCAATGGTAGGCTGGAGTTGGGTAATGTGAAACTAATGCACAAACTTGATTTCTGGGTCTTCCTTCATGGATTTGTCTTTTTGTTGTTGTTGAGACTGAGTTGCCCTCTGTTGCCCGGGTTAGGGTGCTGCAACATCATCATAGTTCACTGCAACCTCAAACTCCTGGGCTCAAGTGATCCTCCTGCCCCAGCCTCCTAAGTAGCTGGAACTACACGTGTGTGCCACCACACCTGGCTAATTTTTAAATTTTTTGTAGAGACAGGGTCTCACCCTTGCCCAGGTTGGTCTCGAACTACTGAGCTCAGGCTATCCTCCTGCCTCGGCCTCCCAGTGCGCTAGGATTATAGGCATGAGCTACCACGCCTGGCTAACGCACTATTATTTATAACCCACTATGAGACTGTTATTGTTCACTCCTGCTTCTGTTTGGGGCATTCAGCAGCACTAAAGCTTTTTTGTCCCTCTGACTGTGTCAGCTTTTAAAAATTGATGTCCATCATCACCAGCAGGACCTATGTACTAAATCAATTATATAAGAAGTAGTATATAACTTCAATTTAGGTAAGTAATTTTAAGGAGCTGAGATTCTGTTTGGGAAGAAAACATTTCTACCAGATTTCATTGGTACTACTTTTCAAAGCCCTTAATTTTTATGTTAATGAGTGTTTTTTTAATCTTTTTTGTATTTTATAGAGACTATCCTTAAATAATGATATATTTGAGGCAAACTCTGATAGTGATCAGCAAAGTGAGACAAAAGAAGATACTTCCCCAAGGAAGAAAAAGAAAAAATTCAGGCATAGAGAAGAGAAAAGCCCAGATGATCTGAAAAAGAAAAAAGTAAAGACTGGGAAACTGAGAGAGAAATTCAAACCAGACCTGGAGAGCTCCTTGGAACATTTTGGTTTTGATTTAAGGACAAAGAAAAGAATTTTGGAAGCCAAAGAAGAATTAAAGGAGTTGAAAAAGCCCAAAAAAGATGAAATAAAAGAAACTAAAGAAGTAAAGAAAGTTAAAAAAGGTGAAATAAGAGATTTAAAGACTAAAATAAGAGAAGATCCCAAAGAAAACAGAAAAACAAAAAAAGAGAAATGTGTTGAATCTCAGGTGGAGTTTGAATCAAGTGCATTTGATGATTCCCCGTTGCAGGAGCACGACAGTGAAGATTTACATTCTGACGACCGAGAAGAGAAACAGAAAGTTAAAAGTGCAAAAGACAGAGCAGGGCAAGATGCAGGGCAGGACCAAGCTCTTGATAAACAGCTGGATGGTGTCATGAGTGCTGACGAGGATGCTGATGTCAAGGCCAAGAGGAAAAAAAAATCCCCGAGAAAGGCTGAGGAACCCAAAGAGAACAGGAAGCTAGAAAACAGGAATGCTTTCTTAGAGAAGAAAACTGTGCCCAGGAAGCAGAAGAATCAAGATAAAGGCAAAAGTACCACCGAATTAGAGAAGCTGACGCCTGCCTCTGCCCAGAAGCAAAAGGGTTTGAAATTGGGCGGGGAAGAACGAGGCCTCAGGTCCACTGACGCGACCACCACCATGACCATGACCATGACCACGCCCACGGAGGAGGTAAGGGCAGGCGGGCAGGCGGGCAGGAGGGATAACCCTGCAGATTACAGAAATACCCAAGCAGACTAGCGCCATTGTGAGTGGTCAGGAAGTTTCACAAATAATGAGACAGACAAACTGTAAGACAGTGTTTCCATCACCAGGGAGTTATTGAATAGTGTGACAGCTATGGGCAGTTTTAAATGCTGAAGATCCTCCAGCCTTTGGACATTGCCCCCACCAAGTTTATCTCTTGATCTGACTTATTTTCTCTTAGATTAACTACAACTAAAAAAGTGAGGACTAACTTGTGAACAAAAGTAGGATATTTTTAGTGGTACTGAGATATAGCATTGTATAGTTAGGTTTATAGCTTCATTAGCATATTTTGTTAGCTTTTCATATCCTACTTGGCATTTTCCCCCATTATGTTAAGAATGTACTACTGTTTACTTAAATAGTAGTACACAGAGTACATTAAAATTACAAATCTTTTAATGATATATTTACTAGTGAATTTGTCCCATTATAAAAATTATTATATGGTTTTTCAAAATGGAAATATTTTCCAAATTATGCAGGTATTACATATGCAGTGTTTATCAAGGGCTGTATAAAAGGTCATTTTCTTTTTATCCATTCCCAGTTTTGTGAATTTATCTTAAATCATTTTCAAAGGGGGAAAAAGCTGTGTATACAAAGTAACTTATGGCAGTGTTATTTTCATTAGTGAAAAACTGATAGCAGTCTGACTTTCTAGTTGTGGGGGAAATAGTTAAGAAAATGTTGGTGTACCAACTCAGCAACTGTTACAGCTACTGAAATATTGATTTTGAGGTCAGTAGCAAAAACAGGAAAGTTTAGAAAATGTGGAGGAGAAAACCCTACATACATATTAACATAATTATGTAAAAATATCTATGTAAAGAAAAATGAATTTTTTTAAAAATCCTTGCAGAAGTACAAGAATCAGGAGGAGGAACATGAAGAAATAAAAATAGTCATGCTTGTTTAATAAGACTACAGGTGAAATGTTTTTGGAATTTTATTTTTATAGTTTGTTTGTTTATTTATTTATTTATTTTGGAGATAGAGTCTTACTCTGTTGCCTGGGCTAGAGTGTTGTGGTGTTAGCCTAGCTCACAGCAACCTCAGACATCTGGGCTCAAGCAATCCTCCTGCCTCAGCCTCCCGAGTAGCTGGGACTATAGGCATGCACCACCGTGCCCAGCTAATTTTTTCTGTATATTTTTAGTTGGCCACTTAATTTCTTTCTATTTTTAGTAGAGAATGGTGGTCTCACTCTTGCTCAGGCTGGTTTTGAACTCCTGACCTTGAGCAATCCTCCCACCTCAGCCTCCCAGAAGTACGTTATTTTTAATAATAAAATTTTGAGTAGGTATACCAGTGTTAGGTTTTCAATTTGATTATTTTATAAATTATTATATGGTTGGTTAAGGAAGCAGTTTATGTGAAAAAGCTTTAATGATCAGTTTCGTGCAGTATACGAAAGTAGTCACTGAAGTGAGGAATCTATATTTTCCAGTTTTCAAATGTACAGTGTCAACTCTTTATCCATTCTTGTTTTGGGTTTTGTTTGTTTTCCTCAGGAGAAAGAGACCAAAAAAAATGAACCCAAAGAAAAATACCAGAAAAGGCATGATTCAGACAAGGAAGAAAAAAGCCGAAAAGAGCCAAAGGGATTAAAGAGTGAGTCTAAATACAAACATGTTACGTTTGCATTGCCATCCTTCTACAAAGAATTTAGTATGAAGGCAATTTCATTTCTAACATGCAATGTTACAGAAAATTTCACCGAGAAATTTAGAGTTTTATGCTACTTTTGATTAACCATTTACCTAAGTTTATTATGTAACAATTTATATAATATTTCTTTCTGTTCCTCCTTTTCAGTGTTGTGAGGAAGTAGGTTAGAATTACCAACAGAAGAAATCAGTTGTGGCTGAAAAATAAATGTGTCCTTTATAGTGGATGCTAAATAAAACTTTTGTTTAATATTAGGTTATTAAGTATGAAATGTCCGATTTACTTTGACAGTTGGTATTTCTGACATTTCACTTTCATAAGTCTTGTTTTATTTTTATTGTGAAAGTATATTCTCAGTCTTTCATACACATGGTTTGGCTTGTGATTATCTTTCAAATTTTTTGTAAAAGCAATTTTTGTGAAACCATGGATAAGTCAAAAATTTGTGATATTTTCGAATATGAGTTCTGTTGTGGAACCAATGCTGTGCAGACACCTCAAAACATCAGCGAAGCGTTTGGTAAGGATGTGGCTAATGAACGAACGCGTAGTATGTAGATGGTTTGAGAAGGTCCATTTTGGTGATTTTAATCTTGAAAATTAGCCATTTGGGCAACATGAGACCAAGGTGGATAATGATAAGCTGAAAGCTGTAGTGGAAGTGAATCCATCTCAACCTACACATGAATTAGCAGCTAGGTTGGAGGTTACTATTCCAATAATATTGGACCATTTGAAACAAATTGGCAAGGTAAAGAAGCTGGATAGATGGTTCCGCATGAATTAAACGAGCATCAGAAGAGCATCAGCAAGCTGTCTCGAAGCTTGCTTTTCTTTGCTGTCACTACATAAAGGTGAACCATCTCTACACTGTATTGTTACATGTGATGACAAATGAAATTCTTTTTTGACAATCGCAAGGGTTCAGCACATGGATGGATAAAGAGGAAGTGCCGAAACACAGTCCAAAACCGAATATTCATCAGAAAAAGCTAATGGTGTCTGTTTGGTGGTTCAGAGCTAGTATTATCCACTACAGCTTCATGAAACCTGGTCAGTCCATTACGGCGGATGTCTGTTGCAACCAGTTTGACAAAATGATGAGGGTACTTGCGATTAAGCAGCTGAGATTGGTCAATAGAGACAGACTACTCCTCTTGCAAGACAACACTCGACCACATGTCACATAAACAATGCTACTTAAACTACAGAAGCTGGACTTGGAAACTCTCTGTCATCTACCATATTCACCAGACTTTGCACCAACTGACTACCACTTCTTCTAGGCTTTGGACCACTTCTTACAAGAAAAAATACTCAGTTCTCAACAATCTTTGGAAAACACCTTTCTCAATTTCATTGGTGCTTGCTCTCCAGGCTTCTTTGCTGCTGGCATAAACAAGCTACTGTTAAGATGGCAGAACTGTGTTGACAGTTTAGGCACATATTTTGATTAACTGTACAGCTTCTTGTTTGAGATAAAATAAACTCTTAATTTGAAATTGGACATTTCATATTTAGTGACCTAATATATTCAATATTTAACTCTCATTTGTGTAAACATAATATCAAAAACACATTTTGCATCACTTCAAGATACATCATAATTGGGATTCCACAATACATATCAATACTGGGACAAGTACTTTGTAAAGGAAAAAAAATCACCACTAATGTGTTTGAATAAGCCCTAGCAGATAAGTAGTTTAGTTTATGTACCAAAAGTCCTTGGAACACATGTTTTCTTGGAAGCAGTGGTTCTAAGATAAGAGATGGGTAATTTTCTCTGGGTGTTCTCCAAAAGCTATGTCTAACTGAAGTAGTATGAAAAGTAGATTTTGCTCTGAGCCTGGGCTGAGGCTTGGCGTAGCAGCAGGTAAGTGAAGCTAGGAAGGAGCAGCAGCTGTCTCAGTGGGTCACACATAAAGTGACTGACTACTGTTGTACCCAGAGGTCATGAGAGTTCTTCCTAATTTTGTTCTCTTCTTTTTAGGGTTACTTCTCAGGTGTAGCGCTTTGCCAGTTTTCTTCCCAATTTATCTTTAGTTAAAAGCTAGTTGCATCAGGTCCTATTTCCCCAGGTGCGCAGCCAGTGCTCTGCAGCCTGCTGTGCCCTCACTCCCCAGCAGAAACCATTGTGGTACAAGCTTGAAGATCCAGCTGTACTAGTCTGGTGTCCTTAGCGGTGGGAAAGGTGACAGTGTGAGTAGGGTCACTCTGAGGCTGACTGTTTTCCGTGAGCCGCAGTCACCGCTGGCAGGGAGTAGGTCAGAGCACCTGCTTAGCAACCGTTCACTCTGGACATCCTCTGTAAACACTGAGCCGCCAACAGAAAGACCAGTTGAAACAATTTTGTGGCTTCAATAGTAAATCTGACCATGCTTTATGACCAAAGCAGATGTTAGTGAAAGTAAAGAAAATACCTATTTTTTAAACATTAACTCAGATTTTCTTTCAATTACAACAGACATTTGTGATTCATACTTACCATCAATTTTAATTTTTTCACTAGCATTTAAGGAAATCAGAAATGCATTTGACTTATTTAAATTAACTTCAGAAGAAAAAAATGATGTTCCTGATAGTAATCGGAAACGAGAAGAAGTACCACTGGATTGTAAAACCACAGAAGATCACAAAACCAAGGAAAGCAAGCAATTACTTAAAGAAAGGAGAAACACAAGAGATGAAGCAGATACTTGGGCATACATTGCTGCAGAAGGTGACCAGGAGGTTTTGGACAGTGTGTACCAAATGGATGAGAATGCGGGTGGGTTTGTTTGGAATCATTTTGCAGAATTTTTTCAGGGTATTGCACCATAATATCTGTCTCCTATTCACTGTAATTCTGATCTTGATCAGAAAATAATGGAGTAGAAGATTTTATGTGGTCTCCTGCATATTGAAGACTTGAGTCATTCTGTGAATTTAAATGGGCAAACAATTTTTTCTGAGTTCCTGTAATGTGCTCAGCACTTTAGAAATTATAAAGATTTCTTATTTGCTATCTTACATATTCTTGCCTGGTGGCCTGCTTGTATATCTTCTTAGATTTCTTTCAGAAAATTATCAAATACAAACTTACTTGTATTCGTTATTGTTTTCTTCTTCTTTTTTTTTTTTAAAAAACACCTTGACTCCTATAGTCTTGCCTCAGGGACTTATTTGTATTCTGCCCTTACAACTTTGCAGTAAGTAACACTAAGATACATGGTAAATGCCGTCCTGAGGACATGGATTGGTTGAGAAGAAGGGGAGAACCTTGGTATATAGACTACAGAAGACAGCAGCTATGGGACTGAGTGAAAACAGTATTACATGTATGTTCATAACTAGGACTGAATAGATAAGAGATTACTCTGATAAAACTCTGTACAATTTATGAATCTTGAACAGTTTAAGAGAATTTTTAAATTTAAAGTATATGACAGGCTGGTCTGGGAGACCCTTTTACTGCAAAACAACTAGATCCTGGATACCTAGGTAAAATGTGCTTTTGGATGCACTGCTGAGCTTGCAGGAAATTGGGATAATTTCTAAGAACAGAGGGCAAGGAGGCGGAGGAGGAAGTCAGTTGCCCAGAGGGCAGATGCCAGTTAGCAGCACTGCTGTTGGAGGCCAAGCAACGAAGAACAGATACAGTGGGGAACATCAGTAATGGCAGAAGTTGGCTCTCGAAAAGACTGATAAAAAGAGACAAGCCCTTAACTACAGTTGGTTGAGGGGGAAAAAAAAATGAAGGCTTAAACAATACTTTAAATGATGAAAGAAACATGATTACAGATGAGCCAGGTTGGCAGCTCAAGGGCTACGCTTTTTTTCCTATGATATCAGCTCTCAGAATTAGCAAAGAGAGGTATTTGAGTTGAGGGCTTTGGAAAAAGTTACTTCATTTATTGCATATCTTTTACAAACTTCATTTCCGTGGCAAGGTTCTCTGCCTACCATCTGTGTAGTTTGAAGAATTGGTTTTAGGTGAAAATCCTTTAACTCTTACCATCAAATGTTTCTGGTTTTTATTTTTGAAATAGCATAGAGCCATTTTGGATCTCCCAAATGAAGTATGCTGAGGTCTTAGTGATTTATTGCAATGGTAATGAGAGCTGGACACGGCCACCCCCAGTGTTACTGCACCTGTGGGTCCCCAGGCCAGGAAGACTCTAGCAGAGCTTCTTGGTGGATGGGGTATGGGCACTGTGGGAGCAGGGGCTTCCAGCAGGAGGGGCTTGAGCGAGTCTGGAACAATGACTTCAATTTATGTGCTGGTCTAGTCTATGCATTGGGAATTACATTACCTGTGTAAATGGTTGGCAGCAATGTATATCCAAGAAGAATGGCCAAAGAAAGAAGTCATGTTAGAATTACTCAGCGTTCTTCTTATTGAATCCTGTGGTCCTGCTTCCTTGAGCTACTACTCAGTCCTGTACTTAAAATTCATCTTTCACTATTTTACAACTACAGGTTACCTTTGGAGCACCATGGTATTTCAATGTGGATAGTTCATATTGCTTCCCAAAGAAATCAGGAATTTTATCAATTAAAGACTTAATGACTTATGTTAAAAGCGAGCATGGTGGCTCACACCTGTAAAATCTCAGTGACTCAGGAGGCTGCAACGGGAGGACTGCTTGAGGCCACGAGTCTGAGACCAGCCTGGGCAACATAGCAAGACCCCTTCTCAAAAAAAAAAACAACACTTATAAAAAAATTTAGCTGTGTCGGGTGTTACATACCTATAATCCCAGGTACTCACAAGTCTGAGGCAGGAGGATCCCTTGAGCCCAGGAATTCAGGGCTGCCAGTAAGCTATGGCCAGGCCACTGCATTCCACTCTGGGCAACAGAGTGAGACCCTGTCTCTTTAAAAAAGGAAAAGAAAAGTGTGCATAAAGTATTGATTAAGACACTACAACTTTAATAAATAGCATTGAGTTTTTTAATACTTGAGAAAAACGTCTGTTAATAAGGCCCTTGTGTGTTCCAGATGGCCGGCAACATATTTTGAGTTTGGGCATGGACTTGCAGTTGGAATGGATGAAATTAGAAGATTTTCAAAAGCATCTTGATGGGGAAGATGAGAATTTTGCCACAGCTGATGCAATTCCAAGTAGTGAGTAGTTTTGGAGTTGTAGAAATCCCTTTCACAAATCTATACATACAACCTAATTTATCTTTCTTCATTTTAGATTTGTTGAGGGATGCTGTGAAAAACGGGGATTATGTTACTGTAAAGGTTGCACTTAATTCAGATGAAGAGTATAACCTGGACCAAGAGGTAATATGTTTTTGAAAAAAAATCTCATGAAAAGAAGTTGGAAAGTAGCTCTTTTAAAAGAATTCTATCTGATTTTTCATTTATTTTATAAAGGTAATGTGTATTCACTGTGCAAAATTCAAACATTGTAGAACTCTATAAATGTGTAATTATAGTCCCTGTAATTCCAAACTCCTCTCAAATGACCATTTGGTTTGGTTATGATCTGGCTGGTTTTGTCTGTAATCTTCCTTCTGCCACTTAGAGGAGTGTAAAATGACTCCTATTCTCATGTGGCCAGTTGTGTTCTTTGATAGTTGCCCATTTATAGCAATTGCCCATCTTTCTGTTGTTGCTGGGGATTATTCACATTGATGTAGATGGGTGTTTTTTTATAAGGAAGCACGTTAATTCTTTCTGGTTTTTAAGTTTTGTGTTTTGGTTCTTACACTGCTTAGAAAATTTTTATATTTTCTTCTTTAGTTGTGGATTTTTTAGGTTTAATTATTGGGATTTTGATTAACATTGACATTTTTATTTACATTTTAGTCTTCCATCTAGGAACATAACTTTTTTTTTTTTTTGAGACAGTCTCACTGTGTTGCCCAGGCTAGAGTAAGTGCCATGGCATCAGCCTAGCTCACAGCAACTTCAAACTCCTGGACTCAAGGGATCCTTCTGCCTCAGCCTCCTGAGTAGCTGGGACTACAGGCATGCGCCACCATGCCCGGCTAATTTTTTCTATATATATTAGTTGGCCAATTAATTTCTTTCTATTTATAACAGAGATGGGGTCTTGCTTCTGCTCAGGCTGGTTTTGAACTTCTGACCTCGAACAATCCGCCGGCCTCAGCCTCCCAGAGTGCTAGGATTACAAGCGTGAGCCACCGCACCCAGCCTAGGAACATAACTCTGTACATTCATTCAGCTCTTTTTTTGTTTTTGTTTTTTGGAGACAGTCTCACTCTGTTGCTCCAGCTAGAGTACAGTGGTATCATTGTAGCTCACTGTAACTTCAAACTCCCTGGGCTCAAGCGATCCTTTTGCCTCAGCCTCCTGAGTAGCTGGGACTACAGGTGCACACCACCACACCCTGCTAATTTTTCTGTTTTTAGTAGAGATGGGTTCGCTCTTGCCTGGTCTGGTCTCGAACTCCTGAGCTTAAGCAGTCCTCCACCTCAGCCTCCCAAGAGTGCTAGGATTATAGCCTACTGCCCTACCCCTCATTCAGCTCATTCTTTGCCCTTAAGGAAAGTTCTATGGGTCTTTTCCTTTGTGGTGATCTTGCACATTTCTTTTGGATGTATTTCTACAAGTTTTATGATATTTTGTTACCTTACTCTGCTCATTAGAGTCTTTTTTCACTCAGTTTGTTTTCTAACTGCTGCTTATAGATGGTGAAGCTGCTAATATCTCTGTGCGTGTTTATGTGTGTATATGTGTATCTCCAGTCACTTAATGAAATTCTCTTACTCTGATAATTTTTAAGTTACTGTCTTTGGATTTTATATCATGCAAACTGTTGATGTGCTATTAGAATTTAATACAGGCATTCCTCAGAGATATTGCTGGTGGACTTCTAGACCCCTGCAATAAAGCAAGTCACACAAAGTTTTTGGTTTCCCAGTGAATATAAAATTAGGTTTAGACTATAATACAGACCTTATTAAATGTGCAGTAGCATTATGTCTGAAAAAACAATGTACATGTCTTAATTAAAAAATACTTCATTGCTGAAACATGCTGGCACAGACACATGAAGCAAGCACATGCTGTTGGAGAAACGGTGCCAGCAGCCCTGCTCCATGAAAGATCATTACAAACCTTCAATTTGTAAAAAAAAAAAAAAGGCAGAATCTTTGAAATGCAGTGAGGCAAAGTGCAATAATACAAGGTATGCCTGTATAGGAAAGTTGTAAGGTTTTATGGTAACAGTTATATGCAAAAAAAAATCTAAAGTTATAGTTTCTAAGTTTTAGGATACTTTAGTGAAAAACCTAAGATGCTTAAATCAGTGTGCTTTAGTGATTTCACATCGAAACATCTTAGGTGAAAAGACATAATTCTAAAATTGCTGAGTAAAGCTGAACAATTTTTTATTTAACACAACCACTGCAGGATGCCAGCGGGATGACGCTGGTGATGCTCGCTGCGGCAGGGGGGCAGGACGACCTCCTGCGCCTCCTCATCACTAAGGGCGCCAAGGTGAACGGCCGGCAGAAGAACGGGACCACCGCCCTCATTCACGCTGCCGAGAAGGTCTGTGGCTTCATGTGCACCAGCTTTTGAGGGTTTTTAGTGGGAATTCCTGCCAACAGACTAAGAATCTGCCTCTGTAGTGGAATATAGCAGCCATGCAGCCACGTAACGTTATAACTTTGTATTTCAGTTGATCTGTGACTTCTAATGAATAGATTTTTTAATCGTCAGTAGTACTTTGTAATCAAATTTTCAAAATATGATTTATATAGTTAGAAGTAATTTATATTGAATTAAAGTATTCTGATTAGGCTGGGCATGGTAGCCCACATCTGTTATCCTAGCACTCTGGCAGGCTTAGGTGGGAAGATTGAGGTCAAGAGTTCAACGCTAGCCTGACCAAGACCCCTGTCTATACCAAAAATAGAAAAATTAGCCAGGAGTGGTGGCACAAGGCTGTAGTCCCAGCTACTTGGGAGGCTGAAGCAGAAGGATGGCTTGAGCCCAGGAGTTTGGGGTTGCTGTGAGGTGTGATTATGCCACTGCACTCTATCCCAGGCAACAGAGCAAAACTCTGTCTTGAAAAAAAAAATAAAGTACTCTGATTACAGTTCTAATATTGATTTCAGTCTTAGATAATTTGAAAGTCTTTTCCCAGCCGGGCGCAGTGGCTCATGCCTGTAATCCTAGCACTCTGGGAGGTCAAGGCGGGCGGATTGCTCAAGGTCAGGAGTTCAAAACCAGCCTGAGCAAGAGCGAGACCCCGTCTCTACTAAAAATAGAAAGAAATTAATTGGCCAACTAATATATATAGAAAAAATTAGCCGGGCATGGTGGCACATGCCCGTAGTCTCAGCTACCTGGGAGGCTGAGGCAGGAGGATCACTTGAGCCCAGGAGTTTGAGGTTGCTGTGAGCGAGGCTGACGCCACGGCACTCTAGCCTGGGCAACAGAGGGGGAAAAAAAAGAATTTTGGATGTCAATTTGCTTTTTTTTCTTTATAGAACTTTCTAACTACAGTGGCTATCCTTTTGGAAGCGGGAGCTTTTGTGAACGTGCAGCAGAGCAATGGCGAGACCGCGCTAATGAAGGTAAATCCCTCCCGAGGGTCGGCTGTTCCTTCAGCACCTCCGCAGTTGGGGATGTTGGTGCCTGCCACAGCCAGACCCTGTGCTGGGGCCTGGGAATAGCCTGGGGAAAGAGACAGTCGTCAGAGCTCAGCAGCTCACAGAGGAGCAGGAGTGGACCTGGCCCAGGGGCTCTCACCATCTCCATCGTCCTTTGCCTTCCTCACAAAGAGCCACCAGGCACGCATGGAGAAAGGGACCCATGCCAGTTAGTAGTTACCATGGTTTACAGTTAAGTAATTATTACCTTTTTCCTGACCTAGGCCTGTAAGAGAGGAAATTCGGACATCGTACGGCTTGTAATTGAATGTGGAGCTGACTGCAATATTTTGTCAAAGCACCAAAATAGTGCACTGCATTTTGCAAAGCAGTGTAACAATGTGCTCGTGTACGACTTGCTGAAGAGCCATTTGGAGACGTAAGTGGCGAGTGACCCTGCCATGGTGAAGTCACAAAGTACACTCTGTTTGTTTATTTGGATACATCAAAATTGGAACAGCCTGTGTGTAACTAATCAGAAGAAGATTAAGTCCTGATAGGTTTCTGTTTCCCGTAGATGATGAATTTAATAAGCGGCACATGAATTATTTTTCTGCAAGTTATTGGAGTCTTAGACAATTTCACACTTAACAATGGCATATCAGGGAATACCTCCTTAAAATCTTAAGTGTGCTCTTAATTTAGTTAGCAAACATTTTCTTAAAACACTTTAAACTTTATTTTCTTTCTAATAGACTATTGTTTACAGCAATTTTAGGTTCACAGCAAATGGAGGAGACTGGTTTTTTAAAGGCCCTCTGTCCCCTCCATCGTGGTCCCCCCAGCAGAGGGCGTGCTGTTACTGCCCGTAGCCCTGCGCTGACACACCCGTCACCACCCAGTCTGTGGCTTCCGGGAGGGCTCGCCCTTGGTGTTCCATTCTGAGGGTTTGGACAGTGCCTAATGACAAGTGCCTACCACTGCAGTTTCGTACAGGAGATTTCACAGCTTTAAGAGTCCTGTTTTCCACCTGTTGGTCCCTCCCTCTCCCTAACCCCTGGCAACCACCACTCCTTTAACTGTCTCCATAGTTTTGCCTTTTCCAGAACAGTTGGAATCAAACATTATTTGGCCTTATCTTGGCTTCTTTCACTTAGCAATAGCATGTAAGGTTCCTTCCGTGCCTTGATTTCTTTTTAGCACTAATATTCCATTATCTGGATATATCAGAATTTGTTCAAGTTCATTCTTTTTCTTTTATTTATTTTTAAACAGAGACAAAAGTCTTGCTCTGTCTCCCAGGCTGGAGCACAATGATGAGATCACAGCTCACTGTAGCCTTGAACTTCTGAGCTTAAGTGATCATCCCACCTCAGCCTCCTAAGGAGCTGGGACTACAACATGTGTGCCACTGTGCCCAGCTAATTTTTAAAATTTTTGTAAGGACAGGATCTCCATATGTTGCCCAGGGTGGCCTTGAACCCCTGGCCTCAAGTAATCCTCCTGCCTCAGCCTCCCAAAGTGCTCGGATCACAGGTGTGAGCCACCATGCCCAGCAAGTTCATTCTCTGACAGATGGATTCTCAGTTTTATTATTGTAGCTTCAAACTTCATAACACAAGTAAGTTAATACCTTTTTATCACTTAAAAATTCTTTTGGTGGAGGCCGGGCGCGGTGGCTCACGCCTGTAATCCTAGCTCTCTGGGAGGCCGAGGTGGGCGGATCATTTGAGCTCAGGAGTTCAAGACCAGCCTGAGCAAGAGCGAGACCCTATCTCTACTATAAAAACGGAAAGAAATTAATTGGCCAACTAATATATATAGGAAAAATTAGCCGGGCATGGTGGCACATGCCTGTAGTCCCAGCTACTTGGGAGGCTGAGGCAGCAGGATTGCTTGAGCCCAGGAGTTTGAGGTTGCTGTGAGCTAGGCTGACGCCACGGCACTCACTCTAGCCTGGGCAACAAAGTTAGACTCTGTCTCAAAAAAAAAA
>VSMD01049917.1:0-67591 GCA_008750895.1 Mirza zaza
TTTTTTGAGACAGAGTCTCACTCTGTTGCCCAGGCTGGAGTGAAGTAGCATCATCATAGCTTACTGCATCCTCAAACACCTGGGCTCAGGCAAACTTCCCCCTCCTCAACCTCTCAAGAAGCTGGAACTATAAGCACAGGCCACAGCACCTGGCTTATTTATTTATGTATTTATTTATTTTCATTACAGACAGGATTTCCCTATGTTGCTCAAACTGGGATCAAGTGATCCTCCTGCCCTGGCTTCTAAAAGTGCTGGGATTATAGGCCACCATGCCTGGCCTAACTTACCAATTGAGTCCCATAGTTTTAAATATCATCTTCCTATTGATGACTCATAAACATATAATGGCTACTTATTCTTTTCTTTTGACCTATAAATCCCTATATCTAATTCTCTATCTCTATCCAGCTGGATGTTAACTAGGCATTTCAAACTTAATGTATCTGAAACTGACCACTTGGTCTTCTCCCAAACATCTTTCATAGAATCAAATCAATCAAGTGGCAACTACATCCTTCTTGTAGGTCAAGCCAAATACTTGGAGAATCATGACTCATCTCTTAGTCTCACACCCCACATACAATTCATATTCTTGGCAATATCTTCAAAAATATATCCAGACTGACAACTTTTCATCACCTCCACTTCCAAGACTCCTAAATCTTCCCCCTGCTTTTGTCCTTAGCAATTTCAATATATTCCCTGAGTAGTATGTAGAACTAGCCTGTTATATTCGGTCAGATAATACCATTCCCTCCTCCAAACTAGGCAATGCCTTTCCTTTGGTCTTAACTGTCAAATTTTCCTCTAGGAATTAGAAATGTATAGGTGGCCCTTATAGCTGTTGGATTTGAGAAGGTAAAATTTGTAAAGGACGATGTGATGAGTAAGAAGAGAAAAGAACTAACAATAGAGGCCTAAGAATCTCCAGCAAGTAAATGACTTAAACAAAAAGGAGATGATAAAGAAAACAAAAAGAAAGTGCCAGCGAGATAGAAACATCATAAATTTTGCAGCACAGAAACCTAAGCAAGAGAATTTGAGTGAGGACCAGAGTAGTAGTATCATCTATGTCTAAGAAGCATAGAGAAATACAATATCTATCACTTGTATTAAATACTGTGATATTCATTGAATTATATTAAAGCTGTGTGAGTCTTCATTGAATTTAAATAGACCACTTTAAGCAGAGTGACTTAGGGGAAAATCCAACCTGAAATGGGGAATAATGATCAATCAATGTGGAATAAGAAATTCGAGTTTGCTAGAAGGCATTTCTTTTGTAGATAGTATAGATCTTTGGAGAAACTTAGTTTTCCTTCTTCAACTTTATACTCTCTTATGTACCCTGATTCACATTCTTGGGATTACCTTCTACCTCTTGATTATTCCAGGTTTCAGCATTCTCTACTACTCAATAGTCTTCACATGTAGTTTATAATTTCCACTTCTTGAATTTTGGGAAAATTCTATTCCTCTGAGTGGAGTGCCTTCTGTCACAATCTGCCAATTCACATTTACTCTATATGGTCCAAAATAGATAACAACACCTTTGAGTGCCACTTTTGATTTCCTATAAGCAGATGTGTTCTTATACAGTTCCCAATATCAGTTCAGATATCCATTATTAACTGTAGATAATCCCATAATGGTTCAAATATCCATTATTTACTCTACATAACCCAGTAGTTGGGAATGAGCATCCATACATTATCATCACAATTTGAAAGAGTAATTTGTGTTTGCTCAATCTAATGCTATAATAATAAAAAAGTGAGGCTTGTATTTGGTATATCAGTACTTAATTTTTTTCTAATAATTTATTTTCATTGTATTTTACAAATGTGGCAGCCCATGACGAAATAGGAGTTTAAAAAATGCTACTTTGTTCTACATAGTTTGAGAAGCACTGAATTAGATGGCATGAAATGATCTTTTCAGAATTGCCATGATTCAAACAGATTAAGTGACCTAAATGTTATTGTACAATAAATACATCTTGGATGTGAAAATAGAACATGCCATATCCATGATCTTCTTGGATTTCATTCTAAGAATTGCATTCTGTTAATGGGCAAGGTAAAAATGACTTTCAAAGGTTTGTTTCGTAAATATAGAAAACAACGTATAGCTAAAATGACTTAATTTTTAGACCAAAGAAAGTGAATAAATCCCATTTTCTTTGGAAATTTTTTACTTAAATAAAGTAAACCTGGGAAGATAAGGAGGACAAAGAAATGCTAGCCATTAAAAGAAGAAGATCAAGTGAAGCCTACTGTGCAATGAGAAGAAAGTTTACTTCCTATTAAAGCAAGATTGATGAAGAAAGTTAATACTTGGATACACATTCAAAAAAGCACATAAAGCTTCAATAACATTTCTGTATACGGAAACTGGCAGTGAAATGGGACTAAATCAAGAGAAACATACAAAGACGAGAGAGTGATGCCTATATGCCTATTCTGTTATTCAAATTAGACAAACAGCTACTTTACCGGAGTGGCTCCTGTACTTTAGATTACATGGAGTTGAAAATGAAGCATATTCCTGAGTCCTAAAATGCATAAATCTAATTGGAAAGATAGATTACACACCTTAAAACAAATTTTAATCCGATAAGTAGCACACACAAGTTTAACATAAATCATACTGAAAAGGTAGGGGAAACAATTCTTTCATCTAAGAGAAATTTAGGTCTGAGAATGAGAACCAAGGAATCATTCAGCTGAAGGAGGCACTTGAAAGGACCTTAAACAATGTACATTACAATACATTAATGTGGGTGGGGTAGAAAGAGCATCCCAGGGAAAAGGATTATCATATCAAAGAAAAAGAGGCAGAAGAATAACAAACAAGGCTCCTTGCCTGATGTAAGTAAGTACATGATAGGATGTGGCAGAATGGAGCAAACTGAGATTAAAACGGAATAGTTGTGACTGATGAGAGAGGGTGTGAATGCCTAGCATTTAGATTCTCTTCTTTCAAACAAGGTAGTGGTTTGTTTTTTTCAGATCTGCCTTTCAGAAGTTAAATCTGCCAACCATGTGGAAGATAAAATGGATAGTAGAAAGCTGAAAGAGAGTTCAGTAAACCAGAGAAGCAAATCTTTCAGGAGCCTGTTCAGGACTGTCACCTTTGTGAGGCAACATGATATCATGGGATCTGCTTAGGGTTTGGAGACACTCAGCCACATTTGATGCTTAATCAGCTTGTGACATTGGGCAAGCTTATTTTCTTTTCATTAATGGTTTTTGACACAATTATATAATTGGAAACATCTGACAAATATTTTAGTTTGGTGCAAAAGTAATTGCGGTTTTAGCATTGTTGAAATTTGTCCTTCAATATTGGCATGCATTTTTAGATAAATGTGGTTATATTACATATCATTTTCATGTGAATTTCTCACTTTATGTTTTTTTTTTTTTTTTTGCTGATGTTTTATTACTTGCTGTTTATATTTATTTTAGACTATGGAAATGATGTTAGACAAAAAGCAAATTTGAGCAATTTTCTTATTCCAGTTCAAAACGGGTTGTGTAGCAGTGAAGCCAACTCGCAACATCAACAATGCGTTTGGCCCAGGAGCTGCTAATGAATGTGCAGTGCAATAGTGGTTCAAGAAGTTTTGCAGAAAAGACAAAATCTTTGAAGATGAGCGGTGCAGTGGTCGGCCATTGGAAGTTAACAACAACCAACTGAGAGCAATTATTGAAGCTGATCATCTTACCACTATATAAGAAGTTGCCAAAGAACTCAACTTTGACCATTATATGGTTGTTTCGCATTTGAAGCAAATTAGAAAGAGGAAAAAGCTCAATAAGTGGGTGTGTTATTAGCTGACTGAAAATAAAAAAAAAATCATTTTGAAGGGTCATCTTCTCTTCTTGTGTACAAGGGACCATTTTTCAGTTGGATTGTGATATGCAATGAAAAGAGGATTTTATATGACAACCAGTGACAGTCAGCTCAATGGTTGGAACAAGAAGAAGCTCCGAAGCACTTCCCAAAGCCCAACTTGTACCAAAAAAGGTCATGGTCACTGTTAGGAGATTTGCTGCCTGTCTGATCCACTACAACTTTCTGAATCCCAACAAAACCATGACATCTGAGAGGTCTGCTCAGCAAATCAATGAGATGCACTGAAAACTGCAAGGCCTGCAGCCGACATTGGTCAACAGAAAGTGCCCAGTTCTTCACGACAACGGCCCACTGCATGTTTTGCACAACTGATGCCTCAAAAGTTGAACGAGTTGGGCTATGAAGTTTTTCCTCATCTGCCATATTCATCTGTCTTCTTGCCAACTGACTACCACTTCTTCAAGCATCTCAACAACTTTTTGCAGGAAAAGTGCTTCCACAAACAGCAGGATGCAGAAAATGCTTTCCAAGAGTTTGATGAATCCTGAAGCATGGATTTTTATGCTACAAGAATAAACAAACTTATTTCTCATTGGCAAAAATGTGTTGATTGAAATAGTTCCTATTTTGAATAATAAAGATGTATTTGAGCCTAGTTATAATGATTTAAAATTCACAATTTGAATTTGCAATTACTTTTGCACCAAACTAATACCACCTTCCATAAGGAATTTCTCCTAGGGAATGGCTGTTGCACAAAGCCTTGAATAAATCAGTACACAGCTAACAAATTCAAATTTACAAACTTAATAACACGAAAATTCTCACGTCTATTAAATACATTAAACAACTATAAAACAAAGGGATATTTAATGTTTGCATTACAATTATTGAAGATAACTTTTTTTCTTTCTATGTATGTATGTATAAACTGTACTTGAGGAATAAGTATTAATATAAAACAGTGCAAATTAAATATAAATTATTGGGTACATCTTAGGGACACACTTGAACCTATAAGAAATAGATACACAGACACATAATATTTTAATCTTTACTGAATAGCAACCCTGCATCTTAGTCAGTTTGGGCTACCATAACAAAAATACCATAGACAAGGTGGCTTATTAACAACAGAAATTTGTGTTAGCTTCAGCAGCACATTGGAAAAATACAGAGAAGATTAGCATGGCCCCTGTATAACAATGACATAGAAATTCATGAAGTGTTCTGTGTTTTTCTTCTGATTTAAAAAAAAAAAAAAAAAAAAGAAATTCTTTTCTCACAGTTCTGGAGGCTAGAAAGTCCATGGTCAAAGAACCACCAGACTGAGAGTCTAGTGAGGTCTGGCTTCTTGGTTCATAGATGGCCATCGTCTCACTGTGTTCTCGCATGGCTGAAATGGCTAGAGAGATTTCTCAAGCCTCTTTTCTAAGGCCACTTAATGCTCAATCACCTCACAGTCTCCACCTCCCAATACCATCACCTTGGGTATTAGGGTTTCAACATATTAGTTATAAGGGGACATAAACATTGAAATCATAGCACTACATATGTAACAAAACAGAATAATTATACTGCAGTCTCTATCAGATATAGCTACAGCCACATAGACGAGACAAATTTATATATCCAAGTGCAATACAACTTAAATGTGGTATTATAGATGACAGGAATATGATATTCCATTATTTTTTTATTTCAGTTAAACTTAAACTAGATTTTACTGTTTGGATATGCAATGAATTAAAGTAATCTCCCTACATGCAAACCTGAAAGTGTGTACACTAATTATCAAAATTTCAAGATGAAAGAATTCATAGTTCTTTTATGATCTGTCAGTTCAAATAAAAAAGATAAAGTATGTTCTTAATGTATGTCTGGGAAATAGTCTTGGTTTGCCCTTTTTATGGTTTTGTTTAATTTTTATCTTGGAAATTAAATGAAAATTATATGAAGCCTATACCTTGTCCACATTATCATTTTATTTGTATATTTTGGTGGCCTAACAACTATCTAATCTTTACCTAATTTTGTTCCATGATGTAAGTGTATATTTTAATGTTGTTATTTTTATAATTACACTATGATTTTTTATTATTCCTTTTTACTAAAGTTTTGTGCTCTAAGTTATCTAATGACAGCTTTCTTTCCTATGCATATTCCTCATAAAATTAGCATTTAACAAATGAGCAGTAATTTATGACAATGGTAATAAATATCCTATTACTTTATATTTCATATTGTCTAAATTCTTTAGGTAGGAAGGTCTGAAGGAGTAAATGTATAGTAAGTGGAAACTGATATTTAAAGCAATTATGACTTTTAATGTCATCATGCCACACCTTTCTGGGCACAAATTTGTGCTCCCTGAGGTCTTAAATTTACAAAATTGGAAACATAGGAGTAATAAAGTTTATATTTTTTTCTAGAATTTGTGTAGTGCGTCATCTAAACAACACATAGTCCTAAATTATACATAAATGTGTGTAATCTCAGATTTATGTATATTTACATTGCACCTTTCTAGTGTAAAAATTATGCTATGTGCATAGATATATAATAAAAGTGCAAAAGTGTGGAGGAAAATTGTTGTTTCAAGATGATATTACCTCTGGAATTCTTTCAAAGATTATGATCAAGTACCTAAGAATGTCTTGCAAAGGCATAATCCTAGAACGTTTCCTTCCTCCCTCTTTCCTTCCTTCATTCCTATTTGTTCTTTCTTCAATACACATTGAGCACCTTCTAGTTGGTAGGCACTTTAATAGACCCTGGGAACACCAGCATGAAAAATAAACTAAACCAATTAAAATATGTTTCCTACTCTTTAGATGTTCATAGTATTGTGATATATAATCACATGTAAATAGTCTAACACAAGATAAAATAACACAAGTAAAAATAGAAGTATGAAGAAGGTGCTGATTCAGCCTATATGATTGTTTTCTTTTACACTGAAGAAATTAAGAGTAGCATTAGAAATCCCTTCCAGTAATAAACAGTTTTAGCACACTGAAAGATTATCATGGGGATATCTGTAATATTAAAAGACAATCTTCCTTTTTTTTTTATTTGGATAAATACTTAGTAGTGGTATTGCTCAATCAAATGGTGGGTCTACTTTTAGTTCTTTGAGGTATCTCCATACTACTTTCCATAGAGGTTGTACTTGTTTGTAATCTTACCAACAATGTATGAGTGTTCCTGTCTGTCTGCATCCACACCAGCATCTATTGTTTTGGGACTTTTTGATAAAAGCCATTCTCACTAGGATTAGGTTATATCTCATTGTGGTTTTGATTTGCATTTCCTTGATGATTGGAGGCACTAAGCATTTTTTCACTTGTTTGTCGGCCATTAGTTTATCTTCTTTTGAAAAGTTTCTGTTCATGTCTTTTGCTCACTTATTAATGGGGTAGTTTGATTTTTTTTCTTGCTAATTTGCTTGAGTTCTTTGTAGATTCTGGTTATCAGCCCTTTAATGGATATATAGCATGAACATATTTTCTCCCATTCTGTAGGTTGTCCATTGGCTTTATTCATTGTGCCCTTGGCTGTGCAGAACTTTTAATTTAATCAGGTCCCATTTATTTATTTGTGTTGTTGCTGTGATTGCTTTTGGGGTCTTCTTCAAAAGAGACTTGCACTGAAATATTTATGGCAGTACAATCCAGAATTGGCAAGATGTGGAATCAGCTCAAATGCCCATCAATGCATGAGAGGATTAATAAAATATGATATATGTATACCATGGATTACTATGCAGCCTTAAAAAGATAGAGATCTAGTATCTTTTGTAACAACCTGGATGGAACTGGAGGCCATTCTTCTTAGTGAAGTATCACAAGATTGTAAAAACATACACCACATGTACTCAATACCAAATTGGAACTAATTGGTTTACACTAAGGTGTACATATGAAAGAAAAACTCAGAGGAAATCAATTAGGTGGAAATGGGGAGGAGAGGATGTGTAAATTCACAACTAGGTGAAGGACATACTTATAACTTTGACTCAAACTATACAAAAACAAATGATATAACCAAAATGTGTGTGCCCCCATAAAATTCTAAAATAAAAAACTATTTTTGGAAAAAAAAAAAGACAATCTCCTAAAGTAGAAATCTCTGCTAAATGCCTTACAATTCAGGGGTCCTCAAACTATGGCCCATGGGCCACCTGCAGCCTGCCGAGGACATTTATCTGGCCTGCCGGGTGTTTTTGCAGCTGCTGCCTGTCCTGCTTAGCAGCCGACTTGTCCTGGGCCCACAATGCGCATGTGTGGAATGTGTGCCACACTCTCCAATGGCCCTCCAACGATCTGAGGGACAGTGAACTGGCGCCCTGTTAAAAAAGTTTGAGGACCCCTGCTACATCCTTGGCTGTTCAAGCTTCAACTGAAGGCATATTGCTGTAAAGACACTTTGGGAAAATTTAGAAAGGAAGGCCAAGATGAACTCCTTACTCAAGACTTCCAAATGTGCAAACCTTACAGCTATGCATCATTAGTATATTATATTTTATTAGTGGATTTTAAAACTGGTAGCCATAAAATGATTTTTAATCCGTTGATCTGCTGGTATTCAATGGAGTAACCTGAGTCTTACAATCTGTCACCACATAAAACCTATGAATGTGGCACTCACTTATTTTCCTATCACAAGTTAGTCCTCTTTTAGATATTTATTTTGAACTTCCTGCTTCATCTAGATAGCAAGTACTATATTTGGTAATTGATCTTACTCTTAAGAAATTCTATACCTCTGTCTTCATATAAACTCATCACTCTATTATCATTTTTTGAAAATAGTACATTAATTATTACCTATCCTTTTCTCTTATTGCCTTTTAATCCTCTCATTACACATTTTTATTGTCTCCAAAATAACTTTTAATATTACTTCACATTTGGGTGTTTCTAACTTTGTGATTATTGGTTATTTGACTTTGAAAATCAAAATCTAATTTAATTAGCAATGTATTTTAGCAAAACATTTAATGAATTATCTACTGTCTAATTGAGTCCTCTATTTGTCAATATGAATATTAACATTGAATACAAATTTATTATCTGCTTCTCATAAACCTCATTTAATAAAAACATGTTATAATATGAACTTATTTTAATCATGACTTTAACATCAAATCTGGAGGCAATAATACAGATGATATGCTACTCTTTTGTGCAGGTGGGAACATTTCAAAAATCTCTCTAAAATTCTTGATAAACTATCTTTATCTTAAGAGATATTTTATGTAGAATTCTTTTAACTCTTTACATGATAAGAAGAACATAAAGAATAAGAAAGCAGGAAACTCTGAACTTTTGATTGCTAAAATAAAATATGCTTCATTTCAAAGTGGAAAGAAAAAATCAAATTTTTTTTTGTAATTATAAAAATGGAGCTATAAATTTTACTAATTTTTTTATTTTTCAATCATCATTTCTGGCAATGTATAGATACTCTTTTCTTTGGCCCTTGTTGGTAAAAAAAACAACAACAACAACAATCAAATTCTGATAACTTAGGCTAATGGTCCACATATAACATAGTTCCAGTATTTCAATAAAATTTGGCAAAGATAGTTTACAGGATTTTTTTTAAAATTCATATTAGTTCACTTATTAACTATATAACCTTAGGAAGATATTTATATTTCATGATCTCAACTTTTTCATCTCATAAAGAAACTCAATGTCATGTACTTTACAAGATTATGATGATCAAGTGTCTATTTGATTTGCATTTCCCTGATGATTAGCAATGTTGAGCATTTTTTCATATGTTTGCTGGCCATTAGTCTGTCTTCTTTTGAAAAGTTTCCATTCATGTCCTTTGCTTATTTTTTAATGAGGTTATTTGATTTTTTTCTTGCTGATTTTCCTGGGTTCTATATAGATTCTACTTATCAGCCCTTTATCAGATGTATAGCATGTGCATATTTTCTCCCATTCTGCAGATTTCCTGTTTATTCTCATGATAATTTCCTTGGCTATGCAGAAACTTTTTAATTTGACTCAGGCAGGGCAAAGGCAATACATATAACCTAAACATGTGTACCCCCATAATATTCTGAAATTTTAAAAATTGTCTATCTGTATTGATCCTAAAGTAATAACTGTTGAATAATAAATGCTCAATAATTTTTTCTTTGCCTTTCATTCTCATTTTACTCTCCCCCTCCACATAGTACAGTATAATGGTTAAGAACAAGGTTTAGAATCAGTCTGTTTGCACTCAAATTTCGTCTTTAGCTTGTTAGTTATGTGACCTTGATAAATTACTTCATTACTTTGAGTCATGCTTTTCTCATCTCTAAAACGGAAATAAAATATGTCTTAAGTCATACAGAGAGTGTATGGATTAAATTATTTAATAAAGGTAAAGGTCTTGGAATAGTACTAGATGCTTATTAAATACTCAGTGACATTTGTTATTACTGCTAGCATTGTTACCAATGATCCCCAGTGCTATGTCTCCATGATATTTTAATTTAAAAGAAGAATGAAAACAAAAATGTGACAAATGTTTTCTAATCCTTATCAATGTAATAGAAAATAACATATAGTATATATCAAGCGTTGAAATTGATCAAGCTTATACAATTTAATAATATTCATTTTCTTTAAAAGTTTATAGTAGCTATATTAGGATATTTTTTGTCCAGAACAACAAAAGTCAAACTCTTTAACAGTGTGATTATTTTTATCCCTATTTCCTGGTGTACTTATTGATAACACTTCTTTTTCATTTAAAGCTGTCTTGTTTTGAACTATAAATTCTATGGTTACCTTTTTTACATTTAAGTCTGTTGGGTGAATACACTCTGGAATCCTATGTCCTCTACAACTACTGAACATTAATTTTTCTACTTTCAAAGAGACTGATAAAAGTTATTTTTTTAAAAAAGCTAGCTGCATGACAGTGACGATAATGGCATAATAGTTCTCACTTCTATACCATGAAGAACAGAGGCTAAGTTGTCTGCCACATTGCAGTGGGGAAGAAATTTTTATTCTTATTTGCAATGATGATTTTATTATCACCATACATAGCAGGTCATGTTGGTGGTAGAAGTAACATTATAATTCATATAAAAAAATAGTTGATTTTATATTTTTAACATCAAATGAGCTGACTGTTCTCACTTCTTTTATTTTGCCCGAGAAAAGAATGTCTTGGTCAAGGATGGAGTCCCCATGCATGCCATCCAGTGGTCTGGGGATTTGAATCACCCCACTTGATGCCACTGGCACCTGTGCATACCTTCCAGATGACCAAGAACTGGCCTGGCCATGCTGCCATTATGCATGCACATTGTCCAGGGGCTAGGGATCAACCTGTTTTGCCAACTTCTACAGCATTCACACGTGCCTTCCAGGTGCCTAAGAATGGGCTCACGCAGTTTTTAGGTGCCTGTGTACATCATCTGGGATTCTGAGGATTGACTTGTCCCCAGCTATCAATTTCTGTATGTGCCTCCTGTGAGCCTGAGGATGGGTCCTCTCAGCCTTCAGTGACAAAAATTGACAGCACTCACCTCCAATTGCCACCTGGGGGTCTGAAGACTTGCCCATCAGACTGTTGCCACCACTGCTAGTGGCCATACATGCTTCTTGGGGGCCTGAAGGTTGGCTTGCTACCACTATTGTTGTCATTGACACCATGCATGCCACCCAGGGGCCCAAGGACCTGCCTGCCTTCTTGGCCTACCACTGCCACTGAAAGAAAGTGAGCAAGCTGCCATATGGCTAAGAATCACCCCATCTGGACAGCTGGTGCCTTATACCATCTGGGGGTCCAAGGACTGTTATGTTCAGGCCACTGCTGCCACCACTGGTGGCCAAGGACCAGCTCACCAGGCATCTCTGTCCACAGCAAAGCCTCACCACAGCCTCCACTAATAACTGCAGCCTAAGCCACTGATTAACTCACAGATACAACTGATGTTGATTACAGCAGACAAAAATCATATGGAGAGGAGACAAAACTTCAGTGCCCACCTAGATTCAAGCCAAAGTACCCTACTCAACAAACTCTATAAACATATCTATAGGGAAAATCTTTCCCTATAAAAGCTAATCCATAAAATCAGAAAAGACTGTTATACCATATGCACAATAATGCACAGACACAAGAAACTTGGAAAACATGATGTTTGCAAAGCAACACAGTAATTCTCCAATAATATATCCCAATGAAAAGAAATGTGTGAAATGCCTGAAAAAATAATTCAAAATAGTGATATTAAATACATTCAGTGAGATGCAAAAGAACACATAAATAATACAAAGAAATAAAAAAAGCAATTCGTAATCAGAATGAGAAATTTAAAAAAGAAATAGTCATAAAGAACAAACAAAACCAAAACTGAAGAATTCAAAGAATGAAATAAAAAATATAATCAAGAGCTTCAACAATAGACTAGGTCAAGCAGAAGAAAGAATTTTTCTAAACTTGAAGACAGGTCTTTTGAAAGAAAACAGTGAGACAAAAAATAATAACAACAACAATAAATAAGAAAGTGTGTGAGAGAGATGGGATACCAAAAAGGGATCAAATATTTAAATTTTTAGTGCTCCAGAAGAAGAGATAGAAAAAAACATAGAAATCCCATTTAATAAAATATAGCTGAAAATTTTCCAAGTCTTGCAAGAAATTTAGACATCCATATATAGGAATCACAAAGAATCCCAAATAGATTCAACTAAAAATAATATTATCCAAAAGACATTATAGTCACACTGTCAAAAGTCAGAAACAATGATAGTTCTATCTTTGAGATCATTCTATCTCTATCTCAAAACAGCAAGAAAAATCATTGAATCGCATAAGGAAATATCTGTCAAACTAACATTTCTCAGCAAAAAAAATTTCCAGGCTGGGAAAGAATGACATGACATATTTATTCAGGTGCTAAAAGATAAAATTCTCTTAGCAAAGAATCCTATACCCAGAAAAGCTAATCTTTAAAAATGGAGAAGTAAATTCTTTCCCAGACAAGAAAAACTGAGGGAATTCATCATCACCAGACCAGCTCTGCAAGAAATTATTAAGGAAGTCATACGCCTGGTAGCAAAAGGATAATATCTGCCCTTGTGAAAACAAATGAAAGTATAAAACTGTATAAAATGTCCATCAATTGATGAATCGAGGAAGAAAATGTGTATATATAAAAAATGAAATATTATTCAGCCATCAAAATTAATGAAATCCTACCATTTGCAGCAACATGGAGGGAATAGAGGTTATTATATTAAATGAAATAAGCAAGGCACAGAAAGATAAATATTGCATCTTTTCACTCATGTGTGGGAGTTAAAAAGTTTATCTCATGGAGGTAGAGAGTAGAATGATAGTGATTAGAGGCTGGGAAGGGCAGGGTGATGATGAAGACAGGTTGGTTAATGCATAGAAACATACATTTAAATGGAAGGAATAAGTCCTAGTGTTTGATAGCACAGTAGTGTGATAGAGTTAATAAAAATCTATTGTATTAATATATTTCAAAATAGCTAAAAAAGAGGACTTTAAATATTCTCAATACAAAGAAAGGATAAGTATTCAAGGTGTCTGATATCCTAAGTACCCTATTTTGATCATTACACATTGTATGTATTTATCAAAATATCACATGTACCCTATAAATGTGTACAATTATAAGGTATCAATAAAATAATATTCAAAAACAAAAAAACAAATTTATACATTTATGCATGGATTTGTGACTACATGAGGAGTTAAAACTTCTAACCTCTGTGTTGTTCAAAAATCAATAATGCACCTATATATATACACACACACATATGTATATATATAAACATATACACCCAATGTATACATAAATATATATGTGCACACACTCACATAATGTACAAGATGTACTCCTAAATAAAGTTTACATGTAGCTTACTGGAAATAAAAAAATATATAAAAGAACATTATTCAGATTAACATATTTTTAAAACTTTATTAAATATTTAAAGAAATCAATTTATATGTTAATTTTTTATTTTTTATGAATTTAAAATGCATAATTGATGTTAATCAAATTGTTATTACAATGTATAAAGAAATATTTTATATGATGCAGAAAAAACAGATATTTGTGTAAATATATGTATATATTTTCACTTAAAAAACTCATTTTAAACAATTCAATTAGTTTATTAAAAATACATTTTAGATGATATAAAACAATTTTTACATTTCTTAAATAAATACAACTCAATTCTAAAATGTAATCATTATTAAAATTATTTATTCATGTCTATAATGTGATGTCACTTTTATTAATAGTTAAAATTTTTGTTATTCTGTAAAATACCAAACGTGTTCTGAATTCATAAAAATTTTCCCACATATTGCTTACTTATGTTTTAGTTACAATCTGAAGATGACCTTTTAGTAAAATAAAATTTGTTTACTCAGGCCTTTCTGTTCATAATAAATGTGTAACTATGTATTCTAGTCGCTAACCTAATGTAAGTTCCCAGAGTCATTTTTTCCACTTTCCTCAATTAATCAACCTTAAAATATGAGTCTCTAGGCTAGTACTCTGCCTTGTGTCCTGAAAAACACCAATAAAAAGAAGGCTCCTTTTAGTTGGGAACCTCGCATTAGATATTTTTTATTCATATGTGTGTCTGCACTGTCAAACATCTATATCTAATTATTTCTGTTCAATTTATCTCTTATTCTTTTTCTTTCTTATCTTTACTCATAGAAAAATTGTTTCTTTCCTTCACAAAGTTTACTGATTATTTCTAGTTTTTATATTGCATTACCCTGTCAAATAAATTTCAAGCAGTTACTGTTTTTTCTTAAAATTTTATTTTCACTTCTTCTGAGCAGGATAAGCAGGATTTTGGAGGCATTCATTCATTTCAAGAATTTATTGAGAAAGTGACTAAATCATATGTTTACAAAGTAATAATACTTAAAAAGATTTTCTGTGAAAAACTGCAGCAATTGCATAATGGGAAAATCCAAGCAAACCCTAGCTTATTTTTTTTACTTAAAGTAAAAGGGTTTTTTGTTGTATTTTTTAATCAACTTAAATGTGTGATAAAATAATAATGACCAAACCCTCAAGTATAATCAGTTACAATTCAGAAGTAAATTTTTTGTTTATCTAACAAACACTATATATATATATATTCTACTTACTATTTTAAGATTCAGTTCCTTTGATGAGAAAAAAACATTAATGAAGAAAATTTCAGGGTTTTGAATATAGGAATACTTATTTTTCCCATCTGCACAATTAATTTTGATGTATGAAAATGAATAAAGTATTGTGATGATAGTTTGTCATTTATACAATGTTGTAAAACTGTATGAAAATAGAAATTATTATAAATAAAATTATTTCTTATGAAACCACTGAGACATTAACTTAGTAATCAGAAGGGCTTATATGCTCTGTTAATTATCTTTTCCACTCTTTATGCTGTGAATGCAACTAATGGACTGAAAGAGCAGATTGAGCACAGTCTTGTAGCTAATTGAGTGAATGTCTGAATCATTTAGTAGCTAATTATTTTTTTCTGATTTTTTTGGTCTAACATTACTTCAGAAAGTGCAGTTCTCAAAGATTTATAGAAAATCAGCACTTTTTTTGACATGTAAAAGTAAAATGGAATTACAAAAAAAAAAAAAAAGAAAAAAACTTTGTTAAAAGCTTCTAATCTTACCATACTCAACATGTAGGTTTCTTTCAGAAAAACATAATCTTAGACTTGAAATTATGCAAAATCAGAGAAAAATGCCTATGTCAAATTAGAAGATTGTCCATTGTTTTTAATTAAGTAACTGATTAATTTCAGACTATTACAGGGGTGCAAAGGTTTTGGTTAAAAAATTGCTTTTGTACTATTTGTGTCAAAGTTATAACTGTACTTATCCCACGGATAGTGTGAATGGTACTCATTAGGTGTGAATTTAACCACCCATCCTCCCCCCCTCCTCCCACCTGCTTGATTTCGGATGAATGTTATTTCCATATGTGCACATAAGTGTTGATCAGTTACTTCCAATTTAGTGGAGAGTATATGTGGTGTTTTTTTTTTCCATTCTTGTGATACTTTACTTAGAAGAATGTTCTCCAGTTCCATCCAGGTTAATACAAGAGGTATTAGTTCACTTTTTTATGGCAGAGTAGTATTCCATGGTATACATATACCACATTTTATTAGTCCAGTCATGTATTGATGGGCACTTGGGTTGTTTCCACAAGTATGCAATTATGAATTGTGCTTCCATAAACATTCAAGTGTAGGTGTCTTTTTTATTGAATGTCTTTTTTTCCTGTGGTTAAATAACCGGTAGTGGGATTCCTGGATCAAATGGTAGTTCTACTTTTAGTGCTTTGAGGTATCTCCACACTCCTTTCCACAGAGGTTGTACTAGTTTGCAGGCCCACCAGCAGTGTGTGAGTGTTCCTATCTCTCCACATCCATGAAAACACTTGTTGTTTGGGGGTTTTTGATAAAAGGTATTCTCAATGGAGATAAGCACTATCTCATTGTGGTTGTGATTTGCACTTCCTTGGTGATTAGAGATGTTGAGCAATTTTTCATGTTTGTTGGCCATTAGTCTTTCTACTTGTGACAAGTTTCTCTTCATGTCTTTTGCTCACTTTTTAATGGGGTTGTTTGATTTTTTTTCTTGCTTATTTTCTTGAGTTCTTTATAGATTCTTGTTATCAGACCTTTATTGAATGTATAGCATGTAAATATTTTCTTCCATTCTGTAGGTTGTCTGTTCACTCTAATGATTGGGTTTTTTTGGCTGTGCAGAAGCTTTTTAATTTGATCAGGTTTCATTTATTTTTTATTTTTTTAGTTGTTTTTTAGTTGTTGCAATAATTGCTTTTGGGGTCTTCTTAATAAACTCTTTGCCTAGTGTGATGTGTATATGAGTTTTTTCAACATTTTCTTCTGGAATTATTATGATATATTGCCAAGGTTTAAGTCTGTTGTCCATCATGTGTTAATTTTTGTGAGCAGTGAAAGATGCAGATCCTGTTTCAGTCCTCCACATGTAGCTATCCAAGTTTCCCAGCATCATTTACTGAATAAGGATTCTTTTCCCCAGTGTATGTTTTTGTCTGCTTTGTCAAAGATCTGATGGCAATATGATGATGGCTTTATATCTGCATTCTCTCTTTTTTATCCATTGGTCTATGTCTCTGTTCTTGTGCCAGCACAATGCATCAATTACTATAGCTGATAAATTGATGCTTCCCAAACTTTTCCTTTTTGCTTAAGATTGCTTTGGCTATGCAGGCTCTTCTGGTTCTATACGAAACATAGAATATTTTTTCTAGACCTGAAAAAAAATGTTGTTGCTATTTTAATAGGAATTGCATTTAATATGAAGATCACTTTTGGTGGTATAGACATTTTTACAGTGTTTATTCTGTCCATTCATTAGCATGGTATGTTTTCCCATCTATTTATGTCTTCCACTATTTCCTTTCTCAGTGTTTTATAGTTCTCCCTGTAGAGGCCTTTTACTTCCTTAGTTAAATATATTCCTAGGTATTTTATTTTCTTTTTGTCATTGTGAAAGATAAGCTTAATCAGGAATGAAAAAGGAGAAGTTACAACTGATACCAGAGAAATACAAAATATCAATCTCTGAATACTATAAAAATTTCTATGCACATAAAATTGAAAACATTGAATAAGTGGACAGATTCTTAAAAACACACAGTCTCCCTTGGCTCAGTCAGGAAGAAATAGAATTCCTGGACAGACCAATATCAAATACTGAAATTGAAGTAGCAATAAAAAATCTTCCAACCAACAAAAGTGCTATAGCAGTTGATTTGACACCCAAATATTAACTGATCTACAAAGAAGAACTAGTACTTATTTTAAAGAATGATCTTATAGAATTGAGAAGGAAGGAATCCTCCTTCACACATTTTATAAAGCCAACATCACCTTGATACCAAATCCAGGAAAAGATTCAACAACAACAACAAAAAAAACTACAGACCAATATCCTTTATGAATATGATGCAAAAATTCTCAGTAAAATCCTAGCAGACCAAATATAGCTGTTCATCAAAAAAATAATCCATCAGAAAGATGTAGGCTTCATCCCTGAGATCCAGGGATGGTTCAACAGATGCAAATCTATAAATGTAATTTACCACCTAAATAGAAGTAAAAACAAAGACCATAAAATCCTCTCAATAGATTCAGGAAAAGCATTTGACAAAATTCAGCACCCTTTTATGATAAGAACACTTAACAAAATAGGCATAGTCAGAACTTACCCCAAAATGATAAAACTCATATACTATAAACCCACAGCCAATATCATATTTAACAGAGAAAAATTAAAGCATTCTTGCTTAGAATTGGTACCAGACATAGTTGCTCACTATCACTATCTATTCAACATAGTGCTATAAGTCCTATACAGAGCAAATAGGCAAGAGACGGAAATTAAGGGTACCCAAAAGAGGAAAAAAGAGGTCAAACTATCTCTCTTTGCTGATGATATGATTTTACATCTAGAAAACTTGAAAGATTCTGTCAAGGAAATACTGGAATTGATAAATAAATTCAATAAAGTCTTAGGTTACAAAATCACTGCACCAAATCAGTAGCATTCATGTACACCAACCACAATCAAGCTGAGAACCAAATTGAAGATTGACCTTTAAACTGTTTTAGCCTCATGAAAGTCCTACAGATTTTCCATACAAATGTACTTGAGAAAGATTTTGCAAATCAGATCAAGGAACTTTGATCTTATTCTATTTTCATGTAAGTTTGTACTCACAGTTTTATTTTTGACTTTTACAAAAGTTAATTAAAATTTGATTATATGCTATATGATATACTGCATGGTGAAACTCAAATTATAAAGTTAGGTCATTGTTCTTAAGTCATTATAGATTGAACAACCACTGCATAAACAATAATGTGCTCTTCATAAAGTGCCAGATGAAGACATATCGAACCCAAATCGAAAGATTGTTGATAATAATTTTTTTTTTCAAAATTACATGACCTTTGAAATCAATGGTAAACAAATATTTGTTATTCTAAGGAATAGTATGCAGATTTTAATCCACCTTGTCAATGAAAGAAACATATAAAAGTGTTTGGTGAATAAGTAACAGTTAGATAAAACAATGGACACTGCTAAAAAATATTTAAAATGTACAGTTCATATATCAAAGGTCTATAACAAATTAAAATGAAATGTGATATGTGCAAGTATATAAATATACATTACTCTCTCTATAAACTTTTTCAAATATTCTCTAATGGTTTTCACAGAAGAGCAGTGCTATGAAATATTTGAAAACTTGACATGCACAGAACACTTTAGAGTCATTGTGTTGTTTATCACATAAATGGAAATTTAAATCATTCCCTAGGGCTTAAATCTTATAACTTTCATATTTAGTAAACCATATACAAACAGGAAATGATAAAAAATTTTTATAAACACTTTAATGAATGCTTGGCCTTAATCTTATTAAGCTGGGTGTAGACTATAGTAAAATAAATATATCTGTTGTTATAATTTTATTGTAATAAATGATAATAAAATATTAAATTTGGTATCAAAATATTAATAAGAACTCCCTGGAAGATTATTATGTGCAAGACTTTTATGCATTTCTTTCAATGTAACCTTTCAGAATAGCTGTAAGGAGATTTTAGTGTATCAAAAATAAATAAATAAGTAAATAATGTATACATATAATCATAATGTATTTCATCAATATTCCATGTTTATTCAGAGAAAGAAAATATGGTTTTGAATATTCATGAAAATGTCTTTTGAACTAGAATTTGAAGGACATTTGGGTTTTTCATAAGCCAATAAAAAGGATCAGAGGCAGAGGGAAATTTCATAAAGTTTGTGAGTTTGATATAAACAATGTCAGAAAGTCAAAAAAGTATTATGATGGTTTGAAATATTTGGATGGAACTATTGCCCTCAAATTTACCAATTTGCATGGTAAAATATATATTTTATTCATATTTCTAATGTATAAAAAGTTATGTTTAGTAGATTAGGATCAAATATTTAGTAAAATCATTATATTCTTAAAGAATCCAAATGATATATGTCACATGTATTTTAATGGACCTTTAGTATTTTTAGTTGGAGATTTTAATAATATAACTGGGCTTAAGTTGATTTTGTCTCATGATATTCTCATGTAAACATGTCTTTCAATAGAAAGACATCCTATAGTACCTTTACTATACATCCTTTTACTTTCTTGTGCATAGTCATATTTTTAATTATTAGTCTCCTGAGATGGTGAAAGAGAAATTGACTATTTTGGACAGAGAAAATTCAGGAATATGTTTTAAAGATAAAAATTTGACTGAATTTGCATAATAACACTATTATTGCTGCATATAAATATAAATTTTTAAGAGCTTGTATTGTTAATGGTTGTAATATTTCAAGTTTATCAAACAATACTTGCTAGTATCAGAAATGACATGTTTCCTACAAATGTATACAATTGTTTACTCTGAATAGTTAAAAATTAAAAATCAAAAGCTAAACAAAATAAAAATGGCACTTCTGTAAGAATTTTATGATTTAAACATATTAACATATGTTTTTGTTTTCTTAAACAAATGAATATAAATTAATACTTTTTTATTATAATTCTCTCTATTTTATTTTTCCTTTTCAGGTAACACAAACATCTACTATTCATGATGTTAAACAGAAATTTCACAAAGCATGTAAGTTTTATATAACATTCAGAGCTTATATTATTGTGGTTCTTTTCAACTTAATTCAAATTTATCTGTAAATGTAAGAGCAAAATAATGGTTGAAAGAATGTATGGAAACCATATTTTTATATGGAACTCAGAGGTAATATACTTAATACTTCTTACTCATAAAAATTATCTATCACATCTAATTCTCTAGGCGATCTTTTAATCTCAAATATATATATATTTATGTATATATTTGAGATTTATAAATATATATTTATATATATATTTGAGATTAAAGGATGGCCTAGAGAATTAGATATGATAGATAATCTTTATATATATATATATATATTCACAAAGTTGTTTTTAGTTCATGCTTGAACTTTCTTTTATGCTAACTGGAAACTTTCTATATGTCAAAAGCATTAATTGATAAAAATACTTCTATTTCATCAGAATACTAAGCACATTTTTCTTCATGTATTTATACTGGTAAAATTTCATTCACATAGAAATTCTTTATGTAATATAATACATTTAAATTATAGTATTTAATTTTATCGATAGGTAAATTTACCTTATAAACAAATCTCCTACTGTGATTTACTTAGACATATTTATATTGGGCATATTTCAAACAAATGTTTATATTCACACTTTTCTAATAAAATTTACCTCAAATGTTAAATACATTAACAATGTTTATAATTACTGAGCAGCATTTTTATGGACTTTATAGTTTAGAGCAGTTTTTAGTTTGTAAAGTTATTGAACAGAAAGTACAGAGATTTTTTTTGCATATACTGTGTGCCCCTACACATGCATAGCCTGTCCCATTCCCCCAAGAGAGTCATACATTTGTTACAATTAATGCATCTATACATACTGGCACGTCACAATAATGTAATTTCCACGATTTACATTAAGATTCATTCTTAGTGTTGTATATTTATGTGTATTGCTAGGAAGCACTTTTAATATTTTTTGATCTGTTGCACAATGCTTATTTTGTGAAAATAGTCCTTAAAATTACAATTTGGTAGTACCTGAGAGTAAAATAGGTAGAGCTATTGCATTATTTTCTTTTAGGAATAATATATTTACTATTAAGTGCATTTCTTTTGAGTTATTCATATCTTAGAATAAACATGGATCTTATTAAACTGGTAATAGTATTTCCATCTTAAAAAATACTTAGACCAATTCTAATAAAGTGGCTTCAGATTATTTAGATTGTAGTAATAAGTACGAAAGCCTTTGAAAATGACTTTTTTACTATAAAATAGAAGAATGCAACAAAATGATTATATTTATAAAAATAATAACATAATAAATATATTATTTCTATTGTTGGAAATGAGTACATGAATCAAAGGCTAATCTATGTGTAAAAGAATGTGTACTTGCCTTGCTAAAAATGCATAATTACTTTTACAATAATTTGTGTCAACTAATAGACACATAACAATTATATGGAATCTTAAAATTTTAAAGCTAGAATTTATTTCTTTCTTATATGACTCAGAGACTCTTAAGAAAGTGAATTTAATGAGCTTACAGAAAATGCTAGAAACTACCATCTGAAAAACAGAAAAATTGGATAATTGACCATTTGAAAATAGTATGGTTAGTTTTAATAGCTATGTCAAGACTTAAGGATTTATTGATAAGTATTATTTTATTCACTTTTGTAATCACAGTTCTAAACTTTAACAGCTGTACATAATTTGTTACCTTATCCACTTTCTCAAAATTACATTACTTTGAAAAGTCAATTAAGTTGTACATTATATTTAATATGTTTTTCAAATTGTGAGAGACATTAAAATATACTGCTAACCCTGAAAATCTGTGACCATTTTAACAATGATGGAAATAACAAAAGTGGTGTAATGATTTCCTTAAGATCTTATTTTTTTAGCATATTTTAAAACTAGATAACATTGAATACCTATTCAAATACATAAATATATATCAAAAAATTAATCATTTACATACGAAGTACAATTGTCAAGTTTTTACAAACTTACTTCCTAATTTTTGACATCCCATTAACTTTTTATGCCATTTCTGCAGTTGTTTATTTTCAGGTTCTGGAGTTATAAAGGGAATTTAATCTCAGGGGGAAAAAGAAAAGAAGAAAACGCCTCTTATCAGAAAACTGTATTTCCTAGAGGCTGAATTCTCCTTACATGCCTTTTATCTCTATCCTTTGTTCTCATAGGTGTTCTGTCTAATGATGTTGATACATTTTCTTCCTACTCTTTCTCTGACTTGTGTTACTTTACATTTTTGTTAGTTCTATTTTAATGCTTTCTTTGCTGTAATTTTTCTTTTCCTGTGCAATACCCATCTTAATGTTCTTCCAAGGTTCATAATTTTTTAGTTCTACTTTGTTGTAAGAGTCATCTTTAGATTATACTATTGACACCAGAGCAAATCAGAGAAATAAAAATATAGAAAGGGGAAGAAACCACAATTAATGTGTTAGCTGCTAAGGCAGGAGGGAGAGAGAAATAGTTTTCAAGAAAAAGAGATACCAATGAAACTATAAATTATATACATGCACACACACAAACATAATTTTACCTAGTCCTTATCCTTTCCTAATTTAATGCATCAAAAATTTATAAAATGCATTTAGTTGCAAATCTTCCGTTGGTTTTTATCTTCATCCATTTGTCCTTAACCATTGTAATTATTGTGGTGTGGTTTTTGGTTTTTATTTTTTGTGTGTTTTTTTTCATAGTCAAGCTCCCAGAGAACTTCAGAAATCTTTATACTCATGTTTCTTTATATCATACTCTATTCACCTTTTTCTCACAAAGTTTACATAGAATAATTAAACATTATTGTGAAAAAATAAAGAATATGAGTTCAGGTGACACTGACTAAAACTATATGACTATTTCCTAAAGTGTCAAGAGATTTTTAGAAAACATCATGTGTGTATTTATTACATATTCTAGCTGAGTCCATATTATCCTATTTCTTATTACCCAATTCAACAACCTCATTTATTATTTTTAAAACTATCTCATTTATTATTTTAAATGTAATTAATTTTCTCTTGAGATACAGTAAGACTTTACCAGAACATATCAAATATTTTCAATAAATTTAGTTAAAAGACATAATTTCCATTTATTAACTATTCATAAATCAGGCAGCCTCTCCTCTAAAGAATACCTAAGCACTCCAATGAGCATGGCAGAACAATTGTTTTTTATAAAGTGGCTGGCTAGAGTAGGGGCAAGGAAACAAAATGCTATAAAAGTAGATTTGTTAACATGGGGTTACTTCAGGTTACATTTCTTGTAAGTGTTAAAGTAGAAGGGAATTCCTTATTACTCTGGTTCAAGTTGACTGGCCCCTTCTGATTAGTTACTATGAATCCCCTGTTTTTACAAAAGATTGGTATACTTGGGGATTTTCCTGCTTCCTTAAAGTTTAATTGCATGGCATTTAACATGAGTGGCTCCATTTTGGTTTGATCTCTTGGGGCCTAGTGAATGACCTCAGTCCAAAACAATGATCTCCTATAATAATTTAATTTAATAAATAATAATTGGGTTATAATATTTGAAAAATAACAGAATTTACAAGGAGCAGCAGTCAACTGAGTACTAATTTAAATTTGTACTGATGGACATATTTCATGGATTTAATTTATCAATAATTAACACATTTTTCAAAATAAATTCCAATGGAAAGATTCTGTATAAATGTTCTTATTTTGCTCTAATATGCATGCTCAAAATAATTTAAATTTTCTATGAAGAACTCAGGTAAGAGAAAAATAGAAACTAAAAGATAGATAAATTATCAGTTAAAAGTAGAAATGCCTGGCAACCATGAGAAAAGATGTTAGGTATTTTCTACTTAGTGACATGCAAGGTAGAAGTTAAACTATCTGTACTGGAAAAACTTTCAGAAAAAAGAATTCTCTAGAAGTCATTCACAAAAGAAAGAAAAATAATCACCTAAACATGTATAGGTAGAGGGATATTATTCTGCCTGAAAAAGAAAATAAAAAATTTGTAAAGTCAAGACCTCTGTAGAATAGGGGACGAAGGTAATATTTTGTACTGATAAAATAAAATATATATTAATACACAATTTTAAGAAGTCTTAAAGCACCAATCTAGTTAAAATGTTTTGTAGGAACTAGAGCACTACTTGTAGACCAGGAAATCTCTAACAGAGCTAGAAAACACTATTGTTATACAAAGTTGTATAAAGGTAGTATTCCATATAGAGTTTTAAAAATTGCTTTCAATTTTTATTATTATTGATTTTATAGCTAAAAGTGGTTTCCTCTCTGAAGATAAGGTGCCCTGATTAGTATACCAAATATCATATGTAATCCCTGAAAATAAACTAGCCACTGACCAGTTATAATGAATGGTCACTTCTATGACTGTTTCATGGGGATAAATATCATAATTAAAATAAAAGTTTTAAAGTTGAGTGAGATATAAAAAAAAAAATAATGAATGTAGGAGGAGTATTAAATGAGATTCAATCATCCTGTAGAGAATCATATGCCTTTTATTAAATATTTTCAAATTTATTTGAAAACATATTTTTATATATATCAAAGCAAAACTAACAATAGAAATCATGTCAGAATTTTTGGTTCAGATAAGCAATTGCCCGTTACATAACAGTTTTCTTTCTAGATAATCCATAATATGTATTATGGATACTTATTTGAGAAGGAAGTTTTAATACCATTTTGGGCAATTATTAAGTAGTAAATGCTTTTTAGTGGTTCTAGATAATATTTCTTTTTAAATTATCAAAATTATATAAGATGCTTACAGATTAAATAAGGAAAACATAAGAAATAAAATTATATCAAATTAGAGTGATATATGGCAATTTCTACTCACTTATTTCCCATGGACTAGTGAAATACTTGTCAAAATTGGTAAAAATATTTGTGTTTGAGATGACTGGAGAAAATTATGAATAGTTAAGAATATGAAAAGAAAAACTTTTTGCTTGTGACATTTCTTTTACTATTGCTCTTTTTTTCTGTGCTCAAATCTAGATGTGTCCAAGAAATTATTAGAATCCCTGAGGTTGTTAGACTTTATCACTCAAAAACTTCACTCTCTTAGCTTCCATTGGCATCCTTGGGCTGATGAGATCTGTTTTTATTGGAGAACCTATGTCCAAAACCTATAAGGTTTATATCCACAAAACTATCTCCTGACATTTAATGTCTATATTTCTTCTTCAAATGAGTTTCTTTTTGTTAAATTTCTTATTTGCTATCGATGTTTTAGCACCATTTTATCAGGTTTTTCTTGGTTTCTTGGATAACTGAATCACCATCAAAAGTGTTTTTTAAGTGTTTCTTATGCAGAATATTCCTATTTCTCCCTCTATGTTGGCTCACACCCTTTTATACTAGTTGGAATTATATTTCTTTTTAAGAAAACTCATGGAATGATCAATACATGTATAGCTTTTTGCTCTCTATGAGAATTTCCTTGATTCCTCCAATCTATACTCCTATTTTTCTATATAATTTAAAAATTATAGTTAACCTCAAAGTTGAGTGCATATTATTTAATACTATACATTATAATATTTCACTACTTTGCATTAACATTTATAATAATCATGAAAATAAATATAATTAACTTTTGTCAGTCACTCAGTGTCATGAACCAGAGAGATAGTTCTAGTGTAGCAAAGTTTTAAAATACTGATGACAACCATGTGATAATTAAATACTTTTATAATGTTCATGTTACAGATAAAAGTCTTTAAAGAAATGTTATGTAACTTACCCAAGATCACATAGCTAATGAGTGGCAAAGTTGGAATTTAAATTCAGGCAACATGACTCTGTACTCTGTACTATAACCACTAACATTCATTCCTTCTATTTTACTGAATCATATTTTTCATTAATTTCTTCAGAGAAAAGTTCCAACAGTACCTGTTTATTTTACTTGAGAAATGTTATCATTAGTCATCATTTTCAAATAGAAAACCATAAAGTTTGTTTTGGAAATTGCATAATAAATAATAGTGCTAAAAGCCTAAACATAATTTACAATTGGTTACAATAATTTAAATTCCAGTTTAAGGTCATATGACAGCTTAAGAAAAACTAGTAAATTAAAAACAGCAGTTAATATAAGTGAAAGAGTAGAATGCAAATATACCTTGAAATCACTAATGGAATATTCTCCTGTGAGATTCATCTTAGAACTAGTAGTACATGAACTGAAATGAAAAGTCACTGAATGATAAACAGCTGACATGTAATTTGTACACTGATTCTGTGTCATAAAAGAAGTTTCAGTAAAAAAAAAAAAAGGAAGATCATTTTACTGATGACTTACGTGTTATCTGTTAGTTGAGAATACCCATTAAAAGTTTCAATGACGTTTATTATCTGTTGGACTACTTGTCTCTGCAGTTCCCAAAAAGAACCATGAGAAACAAAGCAAAGGAAAGAACAATGGAATTACCAGGACTATTGTAGTTTCAGTTACGTGAAGGGTTATATAATTTATTGTGACAGCTGAAATGCATATAAATCTTTGCCAAAAAGCTAGGGGAATATAAATAATGCTAAACCATGAAAGATTCAAAGAGAGTAAGTCAGGACAAAGATAACAGAGCAGGATTTATTACATATAGTATAGAATAATGAGTATTCTCTAGGCAATCTGGAAAGAGCCTCCTGGACAAGGCTGTAGAATTCCCTGAATCCTCAACAAAAGAAGCTGGAAAAATGATAAATGCAACCAATGAAAGAAGTGGCAGAATGCTTTTTTTCAAAAAGTCCTGTACTGCTAACTTAAGAAGTAGTTAATGTTCTTTCTATAATATTCCATTTAGTAGAAAAAAGTATGAGCCTTGTCAAAAATTTAGATGTAGAAATGAGGTAAATTGCCACGTTATCCATAATCATTCTTTAATAAAAAGACATGGCTACATTTTGTGAAAGCCATGGCATTTACAAAGCTGTGGGCATTCCAAGAATCTTTTAGGAACTTTAGTCAGTAAGGTCCAATAAGGCCCTATTACTAGTGAGCAGCAATATCATCAATTTTTTACATAGTATATTTTATTCCTCTTTTTTCATTGATTTCAAGATGGAGATATGTTAACAAAATATGTTAGTGTTGATGCTCTGGTCATTGAAGAAATTCTAACAAACGTGTCCGCTGGAGAAAATGAAACTGAATTATATATCCACTTATGAGCTGGGCATAGTAATAGAACTCTGTCAGTTAACTGCATCTTCAATGAAGTTCAAGTAAACGTTTCAGGAAAAGTGAAAACATTTCTATGAAACATATTTCATGCATTTAAAATTCCATGGATTTTCCCAATTTCAATTCTTCATTTAGCATACTGCATACATACATATCATAATTGTGTACCACATATAATTTTTCTTCAGTTTTAAAGAAAGGATCATTATAATTTAATAGGTCAGTAATATTTGGTAATTTACAAAATTATATTTTATTATTTGGCATTGAAAATGGATATTTTCTCACTGTGACTGCTTTAAAATACTGATCAAATTTATATTTCTGTATACTTAAAGTCATTGGGTACTCTCATAAGTATTGAGAATGCTATTTACCTATGTGATTTTTTGTGTATTTGCATTTTGTATTGATTTTTTTTTATTTTTTCACATATACACATGCAGAAATTGAATGAGATTCTGGAAGAATTCATGAATGGATTAGGTTAAAAGTTATGAATGTTTTACTTTATGTTAATGTTAATCAATGTTACTATGTATGGTCACAGATGGTTTCTTTCAAGTTATCAGGATATTTTCAGTTTACCTTTGCTAATCATATTTTGAAATTTTTCAATAATTTACACATGTTAATGAAAAGAATTGTCAAGTCTTAGAAAAAGTCATTCTGGGGGAAGATGGTTTCTCTAACCTTCAAATTTCAGAGAAATTAATGACTAATTTGCTCCTAAAATGCACCAATTGAGATAAAAAAAATCTAACATCTTTGTCAGAGAATAGAGGCAAAATAGCTGACCAGAAACACCTCCAGCCAGAGTGTCTCTGCAAGAAGGAAAGATTTTAGATGAAAGTCAAAAAAACAAACAGGCAGACAAACATAGATAAGAAGATGGTCAGAAGGAAGGGTATGGAACATACAGGAGATGCCACAGGAAGTGGTTGCAGAATGGAACTGGAGGGAGAAAGGCATCCACAGGGTGTAAACCCTGTGAGGTTTGGAGACCAGTGACGAGGGTAGGTGGAGTTGTTAAATTTTAACTCCCTTGCATCTCTGACTGCTGGTGGGCTCCTGAGCTGCTGGAGAGATCTGCCAACACCAACCCAGAGATGGCTGCTGCCAGTGAGCAATGAGTCTTTTGCTGACAGGGCACCAGGTTCCCAGCTCTCTTGGGGCACTTCCCACCCCACAGACCTGAGATGATCGGCAGGTGCCATATTGCTTCATTCTCCACTTACCTTTTCCTTCCTCATGGCTGCCAAGAGAAAAATGTAAACACAACTGGGAAGCAACCATGGAGAATGAAAACTTTATTTTGGGGGCCCTGCAGAGGCTGAGGAGTACTCAGACTGTGAGCTCGCTACCTGCCAGGCCTCCCTGGTGTTGCTTGCCTGGTGACTCCAGCATAGTGGGGCAAATCTCAAGACAGAGAGATATTGATCCTGTTTGGAGATCCCAATGGTCACTTGAGACCAGCATTCTTATCCCTGGCAGGGTCAGCAATTGATCTCCAGGGCCTGAGGGACAGGCCTGTAGGCCAGATACTATACGCTCAAGTCTCCATCACATTGCCTGGGGGCAAAAAAGGGATATTTGTGAACTAGTCTATTGAGATGTGTGCAGTTTCAGAGGCAAATAAGAGTGAGTCCTAGCTGCAGCATGCTCAAGGATCAATCCTCCTCCCACAGGAGGGCCGTGCTCCTAGCTCAGACTACGATCCTGAGCAGGGAATCTCCCTGCTTGTATTACAGTCAGGGGATCTCCCACTGGCAAAGGCCCAGGAGAAACTTCTGAAAAGGGGCGGGTGGAAAGGAACAAGACCTGCTCCAGACTGTTGGTCGCAGACAGCCCCACTTCCACACACAGAATTTTTGGCTGAATGGGGCCATTGCAGGCCCTCCCTAACAGCTTTGCTCATAAGCATAAAATAGAACTTGAATCCTGCTAACAGCATTTGAGGAGCTTGAGGGCAGGCTCACCCAACCCAGCATCACCCAGACTCACTTTTCCAGCTGCCCCACCAACAGAGTAGAAAATAAGGACACACTTGTAAGTTCCAAGACATCATCCACCACCTAAGACACTAGAGTGCTTCTCCAGAGGAAGGAGATCTGGTTAAAGGACACAAAAACAACACTGTAGTTTGGCCTCCTGGCAAGCACCACCTACTGACAGGGAGGTACATTTTCAGTCCCTAATACTACATTTACTATTCATCACAAATGGTGTGGTCAAATCTCACCCACAACCAACACCTCTTGGCTCAGAGACTAAACTAGGTGTGCCATTATCTAAGTGAAAATCCAAAGGTAAGGTGCAGCAGCAGCTACAGATGGGAAGGAATCAGTGAAAGAACTCTGAAAGCATAAAGATTCAAACTGAAAGGACACTCACAAAGGGGAATACCAGCTCTCTAGCTAGCAATGGATTTCAAACAAATTGAAAACACTAAAATGAGAGAAAAAGAATTTCTCTTTCAGAAGAAGAAAGTGATCTGAAAGAGAAAATGGACACCCAACACAAAGAAACCACAAAAATATCCAGGACTTGGAAGAAAAATTTACTAAAGAAACTGAAATATTAAAGAAAAGTCATATATAAATTCCGGAAATAAAGAATTTATTCAAAGAATTACAAAACACATTGGAAAGCCTCAAGAATAGCTTAGGAGAAACAGAAGAAAGAATCTCAGGAATTGAAGATAGAACCTTTCAATTAAACAAGTCAGTTGCAGAGATACAGTAGAGAAATAAGAGAAAAGAGCAAAGCCTATAAGAATTGTTGATTATGCGAAGAGGTCTAATGTGAGAATTATAGGAATCCCTGAGGGCAATGAAAAATTTACAAGATTGGATAAAATATTTGAGAATATAATGGAGAAAAATTTCTCTGGCCTTGCTAGAAGTCTAGATATCCAGGCACAAGAAGCTCAAAAGACTCCTGGGAGATTCATTGCAAACAGGAAGACACCCTGACGTACAGTCATCAGACTGGCCAAAATAAACATAAAAGGCCCTCCTATAAGCTGTAAGGCGAAACAAGAAGGTAACCTACAAAGGAAAACCCATTAACTAACTTTAGATGTCTCAACTGAGACCTTACAAGCCCCATTCTCACTCTTCTCAAACAGAAAAATGCCCACCATACAATCTTGTATCTTGCAAAACTAAGTTTCTTATATGAAGAGAAATAAAGACCTTGTCAGACAAGCAAAGACTGAGGGAATTCATGAAGACAAACGTGCCCTCCAGTAAATAGTAAGAACAGTGTAACATATGTGCCAGCACAATAGACACTCATCAGTGTAAAATCATCCAAAGCCAAAGGTCAAAAGCCAAATACCACAATGGCTTAAGGGATAAAACAAAGCAAGAGAGTTCAACTCAATATGATGAACAGAAATCTGGCCCACTCATCAATTCTTTCAATAAAATGAATGGCTTTAACTGCCCACTAAGGAGACATAGGGTGGCAGAATGGATAAATATACGAAAACCAAGGACCTGTTATCTTCAGAAAACATATCTAACCAATAAGGATGGACTCAGACTCAAGGTGAAGGGATGAAAAATAATATTCCATGCAAATGGAAGACAAAATAAAGCTGGCATAATAGTTCTGATTCCAGATAACTTAGAAGTCAAATCAGCAAAAGTAATGAAAGACAAAGATGGTCCTTATATAATGATGAAGGGTACAATTCAACAAGAAGACATAACAATTCTAAATATTTATGGACCTAACTCAAGTGTACCCAGATTCATAAAGCAAATCCTACTTGATCTAAACAAATGATAAACAGCAGCACCATAATAGATGGAGATTTCAACACCGCTCTGACAGATGAAGACAGATCCTCCAAACAGAAAATAAACAAAGAAACAATGCAGTTAAACAGAATTCTAGAATAAATGGGCCAGACTGAAATTTAGAGAACATTCTACCAAAAAAAACTACTGAATGTAAGATTTTCTAATTAGCTCATGAGACATTCTCTAAGATTGACCATATCTTAGGCCGCAAAGCATGTGTAAATAAATTTTTAAAAATAGAAATTGTACCATGCATCCTTTCAGACCATAATCAAATAAAATTAGATATCAGCTCTAACAGAAACTTTCGTCTCTACAGAAAGTCATGAAAACTAAACAATCTTCTGCTGAATGATTATTGGGTTAAGGAGAAAATTAAGATGGAAATAAAAAGATGCTTTGAACTAAATGATAAAAGAGATGAGATACAAGTTATCAAAATATGTGGGATACAGCTAAAACAGTTGTGAGAGTAAAATTTATACCCATTACTGCCTATATCTAAAAGACAGAACGATCTCAAATAAAAAATCTAATGAATCATCTCAAGGAACTGGAAAAGGATGAGCAAACTAACCCTAGACCCAGCAGAAGAAAAGAAATAAAAAATATCAGAGTAGAACTAAATAAAATTCTTAAAAACAACAACAACAACAACAAAAACTATGTGGAAGATTAATGAAACAAATGTTGGTTCTTTGAAAGAATATACAAAATTGACATTCCTCTTGCTAGATTAACAAGAAGCAGAAAAAAGAACTCTAATAAGCTCAATCAGGAATGGAAAAGGAGAAATTACAATTGATACACAGAAATACAAATTTTACCTGTGAATACTAAAAAACAAAAACAAAACAAAACAAAACAAAACTCTATGCACATAAACTTGAAAACATGGAGGAAATGGACACATTCTTAGAAACACACAGCCTCCCTAGGCTCAATCAGAAAGAGAATTCCTGAACAGACCAATATCAAGTACCAAAACTGAAGTAGCAATAAAAATCTTCCTGAAAAGTAAAGTCCTAGACCAGATGGTTTCACACTCTATTTTTACTGGACTTACAAAGAAGAACTGGTACCTATCCTGCAGAAATTATTTTGCAACATCAAGAAGGAAGGAATCCTCCCAAACACATATTATGAAGCCAACATCACTCTGATACCAAAACCAGAAAAAGACACAACAAAAAAAGAAAACTATGCACCAATATATCTCATGAATATAGATGCAAAAATTCTCAACAAAATACTAGCACACAGAATTCAAGTGCTTATCAAAAAAATAATACATCATGACCAAGTGGGTTTCATTCCACAGATGCAGGGATTGTTCAATATATCCAAATCTGTAAATGTAATTCAACACATAATAAAAAAAAAAATAAAGACCATATGATCCTCTCAATAGACACAGAAAAAGCATTCAACAAAATTCAGCACCCTTTAATGATAAGAACTCATAACAAAATAGGCATAGATGAGACTTACCTAAAAATGATAAAAACAATTTATGACAAACACACAGCCAATGTCATACCGAATGGGGAAAAATCAAAAGCATTCCCCTTAGAACTAGAACCAGACCAGGTTGCCCTCTATAACTGCTTCTATTCAAAATAGTGCTGAAAGCCCTAGCCAGAGTAATAAGATAAGAGAAGAAAATCAAGGGTACCCAAATGGAGGCAGAAGAGGTCAAACTATAGATCTTTGCTGATAATAGAATCTCATATCTAGAAACCACCAGAGATTCTGCTATGAGACTGCTGGAATTGATAAACAAATTCAGCAAAGTCTCAGGTTACAAATTCATTGTATACCAATCAGTAGCCTTCCTATATGCCAACAACAGTCAAATTCAGAACCAAATCAAAGACCCAGTACCCTTCACAATAGCAACAAAGAAAATTAAATACCTAGAATATATTTAACTAAGGATGTGAAATACCTTTATAGGGAGAACTACAAAAAACTGAGGAAGGAAATAGCAGAGGACGTAAACAGGAGGAAAACCATACCATGTTCATGGGTCAACACAATCAACATTGTTAAAATGTCTATACTACCCAAAGTGATCTACAGATTCAATGCAATTCCCATCAAAATAGCAACATAATTTTTCAGAGATCTAGAAAAAATAGTTCTACACTTCATACAAACAGAGAAGACGCCGTATAGCAAAATCAATCTTAACCAAAAAGAACATATTGGGAAGCATCAATTTATTAGACATCAAGCTATTCTACAAGGCTATAGTAACTGAAACAGTTATGACTGGCACAAGAACAGAGACATAGACCAATGGAACAGAACTGAGAACACAGATACAAAACCATCCTCATATAGCCATCTCATTTTTGACAAAATAGAAAAAAAAACGTACACTGGGGAAAAGAATCCTTATTCAATATGTGGTGCTGTGAGAATTTGATAGCCACATGTAGAAGACTGAAACAGGATCCACACGTCTCACCTCTCACAAAAATGAAATCATAGTTGATTAGAGACTTACACCTGAGGCAAAAACTAAAGAAATTTTGAAAAATCTCTTAATACACATTGGCTTAGGGAAAGAATCTATGAAGGAGACCTGAAAGGCAATGACAGCAACATAAAAAATAAATAATTGGGACCTGATCAAATTACAAAGTTTCTACACAGCAAAGGAAACTATCACAAGATCAAACAACCTCCAGAATGGGAGAAAATATTTGCATGCTACACATCTGATGAATGACTTATAACTAGAATCTATATAGAACTCAGGAAAATCAGCAAGAAAAAAATCAAACAGCCCTATTAAAAAGTGGCCAAAAGAGAACAGACACTTTCAAAAGAAGGTAGACTAATGGCCAACAAACATATCAAAAAATGCTCCACATCTCTAATCATCAGGGAAATGCAATTCCAAACCACAATGAGATATCATTTAACTCCAGTAAGAATGCCTTTTATCAAAAAGTCCCAAAACAATAATGGGTGTGGTGTGCAACTTCTGGGAGATGGACATGCTTGAAGCTCTGATTCAGGTTGGACAATGACAATATATGTAACCTAAACATTTATAGCCCTATAATATGCTGAAATAAAAAAAATAAAATTAAAAATAAATACATAAATGTTGGTGTGGATGTGGAGAGATGGGAACACTCATGAACTGCTGGTGGGGTTGCAAACAAGTACAATTTCTGTGGAAAGAAATATGGAAATACCTCAGATAGCTACAAGTAGAACTACCATCTGATGCAGAAATCCCATTACTGAGCTTCTACCTGAAGAAGAAAAAAAAAACATTCTATAAAAAAGACATCTGCACTAGAATGTTTATAGCAGCATAATGCATAATTGCAAAGCTGTGGAAACAACCCAAGTGTCCATCAACACATGAATGGATTAATAAAATGTGGTATATGTATACCATGAAGTTCTACTCAGCAACAAGAAACAATGGTGATCTAGCAGCACTTGTATTTTCATGGATAGAGCTGGAGCCCATTCTACTATGTGAAGTATCACAAGAATGGAAAAACAAGCACTGCATCTATTCACTATCAAGTTGATATTAACTGATCAACATTTATGTGTACATTTAGTATATTCATCGGATGTTGCACAGGTGGGTCGGGCAGGAGGGCATGTGTATATTCACACCTAATAGGTGCAGTGTGCACTGTCTAGGGGATGGACATACTTGAATCTCTGACTCAGTTGGGGCAAAGGCAATATGTGCAACCTAAACATGTGTACCCCCATAATATGCTGAAATAAAAAAATAAAAATCATTAAAAAAATTAATGTGCTTGTCTTCTACCAGTACAATATCAAGAGGTGCAAATATTTTGAGATAATACTATTTAGAGTAGTAAGTACATTTTAAATCTATTCCATTGTGAGATGTAATACATAATGTTAATCACAAATGTAATAACATATTACATTTAAAGCGTGGTTTCTTATGACACCGTATTAATGTTTTGTTTTCAATGTTACCTAATGCTATATGGAAGAATGCACTTTTGTTGCCTTTAAGTCTTTTCGCTATTTCACTAAAAGGCCCTTTAACTATGTCACTAAAATTTCTCACTTAAGCTTGTAGTTTCTTTGTGGCTTTAATATAAACTACAGTATAAACCACTAGTACATATTACTCTATCAAGCTGTATTTGGTATTGAAAATAAACCTCTTCTCACTTTGACTTCTTTAAATACTGATTAAATTTATATTGCTATATACTTAATGTCATCGCATACTCATATAAGTGGTGAGAATTCCATTTACCTATGTGATATATGTTTATAAAATCTTAGGCGATCAAACTGTAAGGAAGAGATGGCCATTTTGCTAGACAAGGCTCATGTAATAAAACTGTCATAACTAATAACAATTCTTAATGTGTATGAAGTTTGATACTGTTTATAAATGGCTTTGTTTCTCATTATGGCACAACATTAAAACTGTGTGCTGCTGCACAATGTCAGGGTTATTTTGATTCATCTTTTATGACGTGATGATGTTTCCCAGGCCTAATATTACAGAATAATTTTGTTTTTCAATCCCCAAGCATCTAGAATGTTGGGTTAGCAATATTTGAACATGGGAAAACACATTATAAATGCCCCAAATATTAGAAGAGATAGTCTATTTCTAACAGAATCATTTATTTCCTATTTTCATTTGAACATACAACAATATAATGACATTTAAAATTCTATGAGAGACAGATAACTGGACGCTGATAAACACTGGTCATCATATCCTAAAATGCAATGCTCTCAATAGTAAGAATCAAAAATTACACAGACAAGAAAAGCATCAGTACCAAAGTCAAAGACAGTGTCTCAAACATTTATAAACATGCATTATTTTTTTCCTGGCAGCTGCTGTTTCTGATTTAATTGCATTCGTTAGCAGAGTTATGGATATAATGCATGATGAGTAATACACAAAAACAAGAGAATCTGTTGACACATAGCTTGAAGTTTCTTTAGTCTTCCTTCTTCCCTGGGATTTTTCTCATTAATAGAATTTTCAGAAAGCTATGGAATACACCATGGTGAAATTCTATGTAAACAATGTATAAATAAGAACATGGGGATTTTAAAATCTTTATTAGTGACGCTTCACTAGTGCAAGAATGTCATAAATTATTTGTTCTTATACATTTTCTCATCAATATACTTCATTAAAATATCTTGTATTTTCACATTTCTTAAAACAGGTCATATTCAAAATTACTTATATACTACTTGTTATGTTAACAAATCTCTTAAAAATATACGTAACCCCACCATTAAATTCAGATGTGCCAAACTGTATCATAATTACACATATTTTACCAATTGTTCTCCAATATTTTTCTTATTAACATATTTCCTTTATATATATATTTCCATGTAAATATATATTGATATAAATGATCAATGTTACTGAAAATATACTTTTGCTTAGATGTGCAATACACATTCTTTAGAGATGCATTCAATTGTTTCCTTCAGAAAGCAATATCATGTTAATTTATTTACTCAATAATGTTTGAACATTGAAACATATTTATTTATCATTTACTATGCACCTTGCATGTAGATATTCAGTTAGGAATTCATCTTTTTGAGCCTCTTTATTTTTATTTGTAATAAAAATGGAAAAAATGATGTTATAAAAAATAAGCTCATTTGAAATTCTAGCATGAATTGACAATTTTTCCAAACTAAATTACAGAACCCAAACAATTATTTAGAGTATCTTATTTCCTTTCCTCAATAATACTGGGCATTCATAGATTTAGTAATTTATGATAATAGATGAGTGGAACAGACAGATTTCATTTAGATTAGATTCTTTGTTGGATCACTAGTAAATTAATTTCTTTCATATTTTTATTTGTGATTTACATTTATTTTTCCCAAAAGTCACCTGTGTTCATGATCTTTACCTACATTTTTCTCCATTTGAATGCTTATACTTGTCTTCATAACATGAAAGGTATTTATGAATTAGTATACAGGTCACAGATACTTATACCCACATTTCTGCTGGAAAAAAATGAATTTTATAGATCCAAACTTATCAATTATATCTTTTGTATTTTTTTGTGTGGCCTATTTATAATTATTTTTCTCATTTTCTAACTTTTTTTAACCCTGTCTTATCACGTGTTTTTATTTTTATTCTTTATTTTTTTGCCCCAGAATGTTACAGGGGTACAAATGCTGTGGTTACGTAAATTGCCTTTGCATGACCCAAGTCAGATCTCCAAATGTGCCCATCCCCAGGACAGCATGCACTGTGCTGGTTACATGTGAATTTACTCATACCTTTCTCCCTCTCCCACCTCCTCGATACCCCATGAATGTTACTTCCATATGTGCACATAGGTTTTGATTGATTATTATCAATTTAGTGGTGAGTACATGTGGTGTTTGTTTTTCCATTCTTGTAATACTTCACTTAGAAGAAAGGTCTCCAGGTCCATCCAGGATAACACAAGAGGTATTAGTTCACCATTTTTTAGGGTGCAATAATACTCCATGGTATACATATACCACATTTTATTAATAGACTCATGCATTGATGGGCACTTGGGCTGTTTCCACAATTTTGCAATTCTGAATTGTGCTGCTATAATCATTCTAGTGCAGATGTCTTTTTTATGAAATCTCTTTTTTCCTTTTGGATAAATACCCAGTAGTGGGATTGCTGGATCAAATGGTAGGTTTATTTCCAGTTCTTTGCGGTATCTCCAAATCCTATCCATAGAGATTTTACTAGTTTCTAGTCCCACCAGCAGTGTGTGAGTGTTCTTATCTCTGTGTCCATGCCAACATTTGTTGTTTTGGAATGTTTTGATAAAAGCCATCTTTGCTAGAGTTAAGTACTATCTCATTGTGATTTTGCTTTGCATTTCTCTGATGATTAGAGATGACGAGCATTTTTTTTCATATGTCTGTTGGCCATTAATCTATCTTCTTTTGAAAAGTTTCCGTTTATGTGTTTTGTCCACTTTTTAATCAGATTGTTTGATTTTTTCTTGCTGATTTTCCTGAGTTCTATATATTAATAGATTCTAGTTATCAGCCCTTTATTTGATGTGTAACATGCAAATATTTTCTCCCATTCTGTAGGTTGTCAATTCACTCTAATGATAGTTTCCTTGGCTGTGCAGAAGCTTTATAATTTGTTCAGGTCTCATTTATTTATTTTTGTTGTTGCTGTGATTTCGTTTTGGGTCTTCTTCATAAATTCTTTGCCTATGCCTATGTCTACAAGAGTTTTTCCAACATTTTCTTCTAGAATTCTTATAGTTTCATGTCTTCAGTTTGAATCTGTTATTCATTATGAGTTGATTTTTGTGAGTGATGAGAGGTGTGGATCCTGTTTCAGTCTTCTACATGTGGCTATCTGATTCTCCCAGCACCATTTATTGAATAGGAATTCTTTTCCCCAGTGTTTTGTCTGCTTTGTCAAAGATCAGATGGCTATATGAACAGGGTTTTATATTTGGTTCTCTGTTCTGATCCATTGGTCTATGACTGCGATGAATGTTTTTGAATACATATTTCTATCCTATTTCTAGATACCAAAATGTGCTAATGATTGATTCATCTTTCTTGTAATTTATGCTGCTCAATTGTAGAAAATATGCTCAACAGTATTATACTGAATCCATATTTTATAAAACAATATTCTAAGCTTGGAAAAATTCTGAAACATTTTGACTTAAAAGACGGTGTTTTCTTAACCACTAAAAATTTCTGATATGTTGAACTGTTAAATTTTGTTTTTGTTGTGTTCTTGTTAATTCATATTTTTAGTTAACAAGAATTATGGTAAATTTTAGGTTACAAATAAATATTCAATCTTTTTAGATTCTCCATACATTTTGGAAAAAAGAAATGTTAAATACTAAGGGTTTTTTTCCATTTTTCCATTTTTTTTCCATATTATTTTTTCCATATTATGATTAACACATTTTTCACTCCCTTTTCTTGGATAAAAATATTCTTATATTGAGCTTAAAGAATACATTGAGGGTAGATTTCTCATCTAGATAATCCTTTCTTCTGAACTTAAAGCTGGATTTTAATGAATTGTCTATACTTCCTCATACATTTCATTAATTTCTAAGAAGCTAAGAGAACCAGAATGGGAAAGTAAGTTTCATGAGGTGCTCTGAAACACTCACCTTTAATTTAAGCTACCAATCTAGACATAGCTATGACAATGGAAGGTAAGCAAAAGATTATTAAGTGGTTGTAATACCAATATATGCCAGAATTCTTTAAATTGATTTCTGTTCAAAGGCAATTTTCTCCTGAAAATTCCTATATCTTTAATTTTAATAGCCTCAGAAACATTTATACAAATGCAAATTCATAAATAAAAAGATCAAATTAATTATGTTTCCTACAGAGTGAATTTCAAAGACAATTTAAAAAGCATCAACATTTCTTTAAAACTGAACAGCTTATAAAATGATTTAAGAAAAATAATAATCAAAATATACCTCTAAATACTTTTTTTCTTTTTTGAAGATTTTACTGTATAAAAATCTTCTTCCTGGAATTTCTTTCAAAGTGTAGTTAGTTAGTATGAATAAATAAATGGATTAGTTAAAAAATAAACACATAATTTATCTTTCAGATAGTTTATTGTGAGAGTGTAGAAACTCTACTGAGTTTTGTGTGTTGATTTGGTTTCCCGCAACTTCACCATACATTTTATTTTAGTTCTAAGAATATTATTGGTGGATTCTTTAGGGTTTTATATATATGTATATATATATATATATATATATATATATATGATCATGTCATTAAGAGTGACGATTTTACTTCTTTTCATATTTCAACGACTTTTATTTCTTTGCCTAATTGCTGTGGCAAGGATATCCTATAGTATGTTGAATAGAAGTGGTGAGAGTGGGCTCCCTTTGTCATGTATTGCCTTATTGTGTTGATGTATACCCCTTGTATACATAACTTGTTGAGAGTTTTTATAATGAAACAGTGTAGAGTTTTGCCAAATGCTTTTTTATTTAACTATAATTGAATTTGTTAACTTTGTACTTTGTTGTATTAGTTTTCTATTGGTGCTATACTACTTAGCTTCTCAAAACAAGAAATATACTATCTCAGGATTTTGAAAGTCATGAACCTGGATTGGTTTGGCTGATTCCTCTGCTCTGGGTCACAAGGCAGAAATAACATTTTGGCTTTTATCTGGAGGCTCTGAGGAACAATCTCCTTCTAGTCTCTTAAAAAGCCAAATCAGCAATCACACATCCAGTCTTTCTCATGCTTTAAATCTAATTTCTTCTGTCACATCTCTCTGACTCCAACTGATCTAAAAGACTCATGAGATTAGACTTGGCCTACATGGATAGTCCAGGATAATCTGATTTCAATAATCTTCAAAATCTCTTGGGCCATATGATGTAACCTATTTATAGGTCTGAAGATCAGAAAGTGGACATTTTGAGGGACCATAATTCAGTCTACTACATATGGTTTGATATTTTTATGTCCATTTAATAATCAAACATTCAGTTAATTACACTATCATATTTCTGCATTTCTATATCAAAATTTGAATGGGAACATAGAATGATTACTCACTCTTTATCTTTAAAATCATGTAAAAATAAACTGTGCATTTAATTTCAAATATAAAATGAATAATAATTGCCATTTTATCATTGCTAACATGAAGTGAATTCTCACGATTTTGGAATAAGTGAGTAACTATGTACATTGTTTTTCAAACAGCTTTGTTTTTATGATACGAGAAGGTTTATTTTAAATATAGGTGTTTCGTTGGTCAGAGAGATTTTCTTCAGTCAAAATTCATTTGAAAATTAACATCTTTGTAAAATATTGGTGGTATACGTAACAATGAAATTTTCTGCTTTTTACTGTTTTTCTTGGTAGGAAAGTCATTGAAATTCTCTGAGCTCAACATCTTCATCTGAGAAGGGCAATATTATTATCAAAGCTGCAGGGATCCTATAAATTTAGATTCTATCTATTTATTTATACTCATCTACTTATCACTCATCTATCTACTTATCTCTCTCTAGGTACAGAGTTGGTATTCTATAATTAGTTTTTGATGATGACTTAAGGCTGTGTTCAATATTAACTTCTCGACCTAACTTTTCCAGGAGAAATTGTTGGTCTGTCTTAATGTCTGTATAGTCTAGTCATCAGTGCACAAATATGGTACTAGAATTATTTGTGTCTCTATTATTGTTAGAATTCAAAGTACTTCAAGTAATGAACTGTGTATTTTATCAATACTTTATTGTTTTTGACACAAGAAAAACAACTTACAATAACCATTCAATCAATATTGGTTTAAATATTTGTCTTGGATCTAGAGCAAAAATAGTTTTAACTTAAGAGTTGCAAAACAGTAATTAGGTAAACAAGAGTAGTCCAAATTTTCTTTTTCAAGCTAAGTCAGGCCTTGACCCAGCTGCTTTACAGAAATTCTTATTTTGCAATAGGGTTTTAATGTCACTACTTTGATCAGGTTAATTAATAAAGTTTGATGCATTTAAAGCAGTGGTATTAGATGTAATTTCTGTATAATAAGGTTCTGCATTATATTGATTTTTAAAGAGTAGGTCACAAATGCCCTCCATAAAATAAAATGTAGCATTTATTATGCGATTAGATGTCTATTCTTTTAATTAATAATGAAAAATGCCTGTCATACACAATGTTTAAATTCCATCTTAAGGTTATCCACCCTAATACACCTTTCAGATGGCAGTACTTCCATAAATAACTATTCAAAAATTTTAACTGTTAAAAATGATTTTAAAAATCACAAATTTCCAGGATACTCTCAAACAACCTGACTATACCTACTTCATAAGTTAACTAAGGTTCTGCAAAGAAACAGAACTAATGTAATGTTGAGGGGGAGAGGGAGGGAGGGGGATTGATTTAAGGAATCGGCTCATATGATTGTGGAGGCTTGGTGAGTCCAAACGATAAGATATACTGGAGAGCTGGACACTTAGAGAAGAGCTGTAGTTTGAGTTCAAAGGTGGTCTGCTGGCAAAATTCCTTCCTCTTTGGGAAATGTTAGTCTTTATCAATTAATACTTTCAATTGATTGGACGTAGTCGACCCATCCTAAGGGGAGCAATCTGCTTTACTCAAAATACACCTACTTCAGTGTTATCTCACCCCCCAAAACCACCTTCACAAAACATCCAGAATCATACTGGACCACATATCTTAACATTGTGACCTACCTAAGTAAACATATCAAATTAACCTTCATGCCTAGCTATGTCATCTGAACTCTTATTAAAGGAAATAAGATTGTTCTATGATATCTACCTCACTCAGGGTTCAGATCCACAGGAAGTTTTCCGGAAAGCATTACAAAGGAGATTGTAAGCTAAAACAAATGTGATAATGCTGCTATTCTGGTGATACTCTTCTTGTTGAGAAAATCAAGCCATGGCAAAATTTTTACGGAATAAAGTGAAACTCAAAGGGTGTATTCTAATTCAGTTTACCCCTTCGTTAATGTATAGCTTTGTGGGACATTGCTAACATTTTTAACTAAATGAAAAACCTGTTCTGTGCAATAGAAAGATGTTGATTCTTTTCTTATATTAAAATGCAAATGAGCACATTCCATATTCTTTAAACATGAATTATTAAATAATGTTAAATATTTCATAATTTCTTATAAGCAGTTCCTTAACTACCCAAGAAATTATATCTGAGAGAAAAGGACATCATTATTTTGAGAATTGAATTAGAATGTGCTGAATTTTGGGAGTAGTCTTTTTGTTTTCAATCACATTATCACTTTTCACATGCAAATTCCATTACTCTTCTCCATATATATTCACTAAGGCTGTTTATTTTTGTAATAGTATTTACCTAGGAGAAATGGGTCTCAATCATGTGTATCTCTTCCATGATCCCCTGTGCACCACAACACAATGTGATATACCCCTTAGGATTTACTCCATAGTTCTCAGTTAACTCATTTATATTAAATTACTTAGCATAAAACAAAACAATATTAATGTTTTTAACTATGCCTTGGGTTATAATTTGTTTACATTGTACAGCATTTGTAGTTGTGAAAAGGGATAGAATATGGGCTTATCTTCAGGGATTTAACAATATTTTCTAGGATTTTGGGTTTTCACTCAAGGTAATCAAACTGTCATATTTCAAAGCAAGATCGAAGCAATGTGATCTCTTGTGTGGTGATTCTTGAATGATTTCCACAAATTATGTTACATTTTATAAAAGTATTGTAAAACATATATCAAAATTCCAGTTCTTTATTCAAAATTGTAATTTCCCAGGAAGCCTTTAATAAGGAATTTACATTTTAATCCACCTTACCTCAACAAGCAACCATACATGTCGGTATTCACCCATCTCATTCACAGACAGTTTGATTTGCTTAGAATGATAGTTTTTCTTTGTATTTCCACCATGAATGCAATCACGAGTGCTATTTAAAATGATGTCTTACATGAATATTATTAAAATGGACAAAACTTGAGAGTTTATGTATACCCATCATAAGTACTTAGTTACTTTGTGTCAAATATAAAGGGATTCTCATAAGGTTTGTATTTCATCCAATACCCACAGTTTGTTCACAAACTCAATTAGAACTGTAGAATTACTACTGTATTTATTTGTATCATATCTTCTTTGACAGCACATTTTCACTGTGAATAAAAAAGTAGCTATTTTAAAATACTTTTCCACAAATAATGTTAGTATACATTTCAGAACAGCAAATAGCTTTATAAATAGTTGCAATTATGCTACTAAATCCAAAAGAGAAATAGATTTTCTTTATCTGCATATTTCCTAAAAAACAATTTTTATTTTATTTCATCATATTATGGAGGTACAAATATTATTAGGGTTACAAATATTGCCCCTGCCCTCCCCCCGATGTGTCCAATCCCCTGGTGGTGTGCATCACACACGTTATAGAAGCATACACTCCTTTCCTCCTCCCCCCTACCACCTGCCCACCACCCGATAAAAAGTTTTGTGTTTTTTTTTTGACATTTTGGTTACATTGTATATCTTTGCCTCTCCCTAAGAAGAGTTCCAATTTTTTAAATAAATCTTTTGTTTTTATTCTTTTCTTTTTTTTATTTCAGGGCATTATGGGGGTACAAATGTTTTGGCTACATGTTATGATTTTTTAAAAGTCAAAGTTAAATGTTTATGCCTTACTGACTTGCCATACTATTCCTTAATTTTATTTAGAAATAGTCCTAAACAGCTTTTAATTTTTACTTAATGAGTTATATGTCCATGAGAATGTCAATATATAAGTTGTCTTTTTTGGAATAAATTCAAGGTGGATTTATTCTAATAGTCCAGTTGTATCACAATATCATCACATTTGATGACATTTTACAATGTAATATTTGGAAAACAAAGAAGATAATTATTAAACATTCCTTTAAAGATGTCCTTTTAAATTTATTATATGTCAGATATAAGGCTAGCATTGCTTCTCAAAGATATGAAGTATATTTTCAATAGGTACTGTAAAATAATGGTATATAAATTAATAGAAAAGAGTTATATTCTGGTGATTTTGAATCAGCTCCTCATGATGGCAGCATATAATAAAGGCAATTTGGTTTTCCTATACAGATAGAATTATTTAGTATTTTATTTATTCTTAATGGTAGCATAAAGAGAACAAATTAAAGTGATGTTTCTTCCATGATCAATACATTCATAATATTAGAAGTCAATAATACATATCATTCAGATAGAGTGCTTTACTCCTTAGAGGGAAAATAACCCACGCTCAGGTGCTAATAATAGATAACTTTAAAATAAGATGAAAGGTCTCCAGTTTTACATGAATATGTTCAATCATTTTATTAAAGAATTACTGTACACATAGTAAACTGCACAAGTCATAGGTCACACAGTTTGATATATGTCCATAATTTGAAAACACTTATTTAAATAGTCCAAGATCAAAAAGCAAAATATTACCACTCTTGAAGTTCCCCTTAAGCTATTTTTCAGTAACTATCCAGCACTGCTGGTCAGCTACCTAAAAAAGGAAATCATTATTTCCATTTCTGAACACTGGATAACAATTTTATTCATTTCCTAATGTCTAATATGTCTTTTAATGGTAATAATTAGCTTTATAAGATATATATATATAATATATATATATTCTTTCTCTGACAATTAAACATTATTTTTTATTGAATAGATCCAAAGTGGTACCCTTCTAGAGTTGGTCTGCAGCTAGAAAGTGGTAAGAACCAATTTTATTTTCACATATCTATCTATTTAATTTAAAATTCCTTTTCTATCATCAATAGTTGACATTTATTTACCAGTAGTTATATATATAAATACTAGTAAATATTATTTCATTTGATGGTAAAAAAAAAAAAAAAAACCCAAAAACCTAATGTTCTAACTTTACAGGTGAAGAATTTTAGACTCAAAAGATTTTTTTCACATATTCACTGTTTGGGTTTTGGAAGCAGGATCAGAACAAACATCTTTCTGTCTATAAAGTTTTACAGCTTAAAGCCCTAATTCTACTGTACCTTAATGTGTTCTCAGGAATACTGCTTAGTTCATTCAAATTTTTTTTTTTTTTTTTTTGCTGTTATAAAGCAGGATAAGTGAGGTAAGGAGGAACAAAACCTAATTAATTTGAAGAAATATTTTATCCAATGGTAAGCCTCAAGTTTCTAAGAATTTCAAACACTAATTTCTTAGGAGATTTATCAATAGACACACTTACAAATGGGTCATATTAAGAATCATTATGATTGCCACTACATCAACCTGATCTTAAATTTGATATTTTTAATTCTAATGAAATCTGTGGGTAGCATGAACATTTTTTGCCAGGTATCGGAGGGATACTTAGTCAAACTCTTTAATAGCAAATGCACAAGAGACACCCATTAAGGAATTTCAATCACTAAATTTTTTCATACAATGATGAATTCAATTTTTTCTAGTTCTTTTGCAGATATTCAGGTTGTCCTTTCTCAGATATTATATGCACTTAAAGACAACTCTGAGTCATTCAAACATGGGTGTGTTCTCATTGCTATCTTAAACATCCCATCCTTCTCTGACACCTGCATGTGAAAACAGGAATTCATAACATTCTTAGACGTTACACTTTGTTCTTTCTTTTTACCATTTTAATTTAATCATGTTATTTATTTTGTGTGTGTGTGTGTTTTTAATTTTAGAATATTATGGGGGTACTTGTTTTGGTTACAGGATTGCTCTTGTACTGCTTGAGTCAAAGGTATAAGTGTGCCCATCACCCAGATAGTGCACATTGTACATGTTAGGTATGATTTCACCCATCCCCTACTCCCCCCCTCCCCACTGACCTGCATGATTTCCATTAAGTTTTACTTCTATCTGTGCACAAGAATATAATTGGTTAGTTCCAAAGTAATAGTGAGTACATGTGGTATTTTTTTTTTCCATTCTTGTGATACTTCACTTAGGAAGATGATCTCCAGTTCCATCCAGATTTTTGCAAAAGTTATTAATTCATTTTTTTATGATTGAGTAGGACTTCATGGTGTAGATATACCATATTTTATTAATATATTCATCAATTAATGGCACTTGGGTTCACATTTTATTTGGCTTTGAAGATATATTGTACATTATAATTTCTATATAAAATTAATCCTTAGGTTTTACTAATTTCATGTTATATCTTGAAATTATATTAAAATAATATTTTTCTGGTTATCTTTATTTTAGGTGGACCTTTTCTGAAGGACTATATCACCATTCAAAGTGTTGCAGCTTCCTCCATTGTCACACTCTATTTTACAGACCTTGGCCAACAAGTCAGTTGGATCACAGTAGGTGTCAATTTGAAATGCAATATATATGTCCCACATTTTACTTTAAATAATTTGATGACAGACACTTTCTTTCAAATGAATTTATAGTGAAACAAAATATTGTACTAAACAATATTTTTAATTTTCTATGTTTACTATGACCAGTGGTCAAAATTAAATGCAAGAATTGAAGCAATAGAAATCAACAGTTGAAAAAAAAAGAAGGTAAATTCCTTTTTAAATGTCAATTCCTTGTTTTTATGTACACCCTATGACTGAGGACTTCATTTCTGCTTTTCCTATGCTTTATTAGTTAGATGTTCTTTTTATCTTTTTCTTCTAGTATACTAGGGATATCAAAGAACCTCTTGACATTGGAAAGAGGTCAGATAGAATACACAGTAAAAAAGAAGGTTCTCAAGCAGAAGAAGAAAATTTTGGAAACTCTGAGAGTGAAAAACCAAGACTTCTTTCAGCTTGTGAAGGGTGTTCTTTTGGCTCTTTGTGGAGGAAAACTGGAAGTCTCTATTTTGCTTGCATTTTCAATGCATCTGAATCCAATGGTATTAGAAGAATGAGGACTACATTAAAATATATGGAGGTCTAAGAGGTAGTGAAAATACTTGGTACTAGTTCACAAGTAATGAATTACTTAATAATTTATTCCATTATTGTGCAATAAAATAAATCAATGAAATAGCTTCAGTGGCAAGTGGAAATACTATATGATATTTAATAATTGAGGCAATCAGTTAATCTAATAAATGAATTCAATGTTGATATACAAAGAATAGTGCATTCTATTTCTTTCAGTAAAATTAAACTTCTTTTATGTATATTTTTAAACTATGAAATTATTTCCAATTACATTCTGTTATATATTTATGATGATTATTTTTAATATTTTCAATTCAAAATGGCTTTTCTTTCTGCCAGTATTAACATCATCACTCATAGTGCTTTGAGCTTTTCCTTTGCAGTTAAACAACCAATTCTAAAAATTATAACAAAGGTTAGCTAATTTATATACTAGCACTTAATTCTCTAAACTCAGAAATTCAACTTTACCTTTATTAATTAAAATATTACCACAACTGTTAATATTTTTAACAATCTTCCCTTTTGAGGTACATTTATTTCTGTATTTAGACAGTTTTGTATGTGGCACTTTCTTAGTTAAATAGTTGATCTAGTTTATAAAGTTCATTGAGTTTTGAATACTAAATTGTTGCACTAAAAACTGAGTTTAGATCTGAATTAGTGTGAAGCATATTATAATGTTTAGAAAACAACCTATTGATATGTACATTGTATAAACAAAGATTTTAGTATTATACTTAAATGTGATGTCCACAGACCTTTGCTTGAAGAGATTTTAGAGAAGCAGATTTGGTTTTCAAAGGTTAAAATAGTCAGAGGGTCTTTGTCCACATTTATAATGAAAAGGAATTCTGTTTAGAGAAATTTTGTCAGAGTGAGCAGCATTAACGGTGAATTCATTAGAAATTCCAGCTGCATCATTTGGATAAGCACTAAGAATAAAAAGCACTGAGGTAGAATTCTATAACAATTGTACTAGAAAATTATAGCTTATTTGAGAGGAAAGTCATCTATGTGACAAAGAGAGCTCTGGAAATAGGGAAGATATTTTTAAATAAACTCTATGGTTCACACTTCCTTTTGCTCCAAATGAGTCAGTTCTATTGAATGCTAAAAATATACACATTACACTGCAATCACACCCTTATACATCAAAGGCACTATCTTACCACACATGATATCCTGTACATTTATAAAATATTAAAATCTGCTACTATGATAAAACATTTTACAGATTATTTTAGGAAAATTATTTAATTTAAAAAGGTCAAAATAAAAATTTTAATAATTTTCACCAAGTAAGTGTGTGTCACAAAATATTGAGAAAATTCTTACCTCATTTAACTTATTTAAAAATTTAGGATAAGGGTTAATATGCTAATATAATAATCCTCATTATATAAATACCATTAACTAAAAATCTTACTTTTATATTCATTCATGTGTATATGTGTGAATGTACAGTTCTATGCAATTTATCCCTTTTATGTATCTTCATGTATCTACCACCAAAATCAAGATAGACAATTGTTTCATTTATTAAATCCTTCATGTTGCCCCTGTATATTCACACATTCTTTTTTTCTGTCATGGGGCTACCACCAATCTGTTCTTCACCTCCATATTTTTGTTATGTGGAGAATGCTATATATATGGAATGAAACAAGTTTTTGAGACTGATCATTCTCTAAGCATAATGCCCGTGAGATCTATCCTGTGTGTTGCAGGTGTCAATACTTTGTTGCAGTTCGTTGGGGAGTAGTAGTCAGTTATATGGATGGAATGGAATTTGTTTAACCATTTACTCTTTGAAATGCATCTGAGTGGATTTTAGTATTCTGCTAGCACAAATAAATCTGCCGTGAACATCTGTGTACAGGTATTTGTGTGAAAAAATGTATATGTAGATTTTTATATGTTACTTTTCTGGGACAAACTGTTGAGTTTTGAGAGTTCATTATATATTCTAGATACAAGTTCTTGTATATTTGTTTCACAAGTATTTTCTCTCAGTCTTTAATGTATCTTTTCATCCTCTTAACAGGATTTTCCTCTGTGCAAAAGATTTTCTATTTTAATCCAATCTAATGTATCAATGTTTTCTTTTAAGGATCATATGTTTTGCTGTTATATCTAAGAATCTTTAACTTAGTCTTAGATTCTGGAGTTTCTCTCCAATGTTTCCTACTAATAGTTTAACAGTTTTATGTTTTAAATTTTAATAATGGTCTACTTGTTATTATAAAGAATTATGCGTTTTTAATCTCTAAACTTAATATTTCTTTCAATTGTTGTCATGTGTTCTATAATCCTTATTTCTCTTTTTTATCTTGCATCATTTTGGATTAATGGTCATAATTTCTTTACTCTGTGTTATTTTGGTAATTACATCTTCTTTTTATTAAATTTAGTGATTACCAAAGAGATCCAAAGAGATAACAGTGTATACTCTTGAAATATTAAACACATATAAATTATTGAATTTTATTTTACTAATGTAAAATATTTCATAAGTAGTTGGATGACTTTATGTTTGAGGTTCTCCTGATGCATCTCTTACAGTGGTGGTATATTTTACATACACCAAAACACACTACCATAAATTTATCTGACTGATGCTTATTTTGATTTCCGTTTTCCCTGCAATTTTGTTCTTTCTTCTAATGCTGAGCTTATATTTGGCATTCTTCAGCCTGAAGAACATCTTTAGTCCTGCCATTCATAAATTATTTCAATTCTTATTTATCTTAAAATGCTCTTGTTTATTTGTTTATTTATTTATATTTGCATAAATGTAGGAGGTACAAGTGCAATTTTGTTACATGGATATATTGTATAGGGAGGAAACTTGGCTTTGGTGTATCCTTTATCTGAATAGTGTCCATTGTACCCATTAAGTAATTAATCACCCACCTCCCTCCAACCTTCCCTCCCATTCAAGTCTCCAATGTCTATCATTCCACATGCTATGTCCATATGTACACATTTATTACCATTCACTTATAAATGAGAACATGTGGTATTTGCCTTTCTGTTTCTTGGTCAGATTCACCTAAGATAATGCCCTCCAGTTCCATTCATGTTGCTGCAAAAGACATCATTTCATTATTTTTTATGGTTGAACAGTATTCCATTGTATAAATATACATTTTCTTATTCTAATCATTTGATGATGGACACTTAGGTTGATTCCATATCTTTGCTTTTGTGAATAGTGCTGGGATAAAAATATGATTGCAGATATCTTTTTAATATGATGATCTTTTTTCCATTGGGTTAATATCCAGCAGTGGGATCGCCAGATTTGATGAAAAGGAAAAAAATAACAGGTGGCAACAGAGATGTGGAGAAAAGGGAATGCTATGTATTACTGGTGAGAATGTAAATTAGTATAATCTCAATGAAAATTACTATGAAAATTTTTCAAAAACTTTTTTAAATTCCTTATTAAACTTTTATTCTTGGGGAATATTTTTATATAAAAATATTTTGATGCTGGCAGTTACTTTATCTTCATGTCGCAATATTTTATTATTTTAATTTTTGATGCCCATTGTTTGTGCTGAAAAGTCAACTATACTCCTTTGAAAGTAATGTGTCTTTTCTTTGACATTTAAGTTTTGTTTTTTTGTTTTTTGCTTTTTTTGTTTTTGGTTATCAGTAGTTTGGCTATGATATGTGCAATTATGATCATGTTTCTATTTATCTTGTTTGGGTGTACAGTGTTTTTGAGCCTGTAGTTTGGCATATATAAATACATATATATATGCATATTTAGTTTGCAAAATTGGTTACCATTATTTCCTCAACTATTGCTTCTCCATTATTGTCTTGTATTCTCCTTGTGAAATTCATATTACATTTCCATATTTTTCTTTTCAAAGTTTTCTCATATCTGAACTTCTCAACCTTTTTTATTTCTTTTAATGAATAAATTATATATATATATATATATATTTAAAAGTCTGTACCTTTTAATCTTGTTATATGACTCTTTAATTTATTTATTTTGCATTTATACTATCTCTCTTGATTTTGGTCACAGTATCTTCAGTCCTTAAATACCTGCACCTTTCTGACTAGGTTCAGGGAATTTTATGTGAAAAATTTTAAAAATAACTGAAATCTGGGATGATGTCTTCTTTCAAGATAATTTATTATTCTCCAGAAACATTATTAGCATTATTGGGTTCAGGATATCTTGATCCAATCAATGATTGAACAGATTTCAGGCTGACCTTTAGTACTTGTGAATATAGTTTCTATAAGGTCACCTTCGTGAAGATGATCAGCAATAATTTCTGTTCATCCATTCCTAGGCCTGGTCAGAAGATCTGCTCTTCTTACCAGGCTCAATAACTTTTTATTTTTTAGCATAAACAAGTATACAAATGATAAATGTTTAGCTTGAGAAGGATGAGAATGGGGTCCCAGTCTCTTCTGGGATTTTTAAGGTCTCAGTTGAGAAGTCTGAAGTTAATCTGATGGTTTTTTTTTTTGTAGATTACCTGCTTCTTTCACTTACACCTTCTAGGAGGGCCTCTTTCATTTTAATTTTGGCTATTTTGATGTCGTGGTGTCTTTCTGCTTGCAATGAATCTCCCAGGAGTCCTTTGTACTTCTTATACCTGGATATCTAGATTTCTAGCAAGGCCAGGGGAATTTTCCTTTATTATATCCTCAAATAGTTTATCTAAACTTTGTGTATTTTCTTCTTCTCCCTCAGGGATGTCTATGATTTTCATATTAGGCCTCTTCACATAATCCCACATTTCTTGTAGGCTTTGTTCTTTTTTCTTATTTCTCTGCAACTGTCTTATTTAATTGAAAGGTGACATACCTGATGCTCTGACTCTGGTGGGGCAAAGGCAATATATGTAACTTAAATTTTTATACCCCCATAATATACTGAAATAAAGAAAAAAAAAACAGAAAGGTGTTATCTTCTTCAATCCCTAAGATTCTTTTTTCTGTTTTATTTACCCTATTCTTGAAGCTTTCCACTGTGTTTTATAATTCCTTGAAATAAATTCTTCCTTTCCAGAAGTTCTGTTTTATTCTTATTTAATATTTCAATTTATTTAGTTAATCTGTCTTTCAATTTTTGGATTTGTTTTGTGGCTTCTTTATGTTGGGTATCCATTTTCTCTTGCACATAATTCAGTTTTCTTACAATTACCTTTGAAGTTCCTCTTCTGTCATTTCAGTGTTCTAAATTTGGTTGATATCCATTGATAGACAGCTAGTTTTCCCCTTTGGGGTTGTCCTTTCAGTCTGATTCTTCATACTTCCAGAATTCTTTCATTGATTACTTCCCATCTGGAGCAGTTGCTGCTTCTTACCTTTGGATTTTCATTCTTTATAGCAATCTTGACCCTTTCAGCAATCTTGACCTTCTAATTCTTCATTAACAGTGATTCTCTGAAGACTGAAAACATTTGTTAAAAAATATTTTGATCAATTTTTTTCTCTGGGATCATTAGTATGTTATTTCCTAGTATAGTTTTTTTTTATCATATGATATTTATTTATCGAACTCTGAATAAGATAAAAGAAAAACAATCTTCAACTTGTATGAAACTAACTTCATTAGTATTCATTAAGAACAAAGTGATGTTGCTATATTACTATTGGGAAATACTCTCATAATTTAATTTAGTAGCTGTCTTATCTTTAGGAAATTAAAATTGGTATTATTTAATTTTTGTTGTTAAATTTCAACAACTCTGAAATATGCAATTTGTTTTCTTTTCAAATACCAATTCTAATTTTAGAAAACAAGAGAGTAAATTCAAAAACACACCGATAATAATATCCCTAATATGATTTTTTTCAAGATAGAATGAAATGCATTAAGCATGGTCTAGATACATGAGGCCTAAACAATTCACAATTGCAACTTCATGTTTCAATTCATATTTTTAAACAGATTATTGCCTTCTTCTCTTTTTAAGATTCTAGAGAGGTTCCAATGTCCCCAAGTAACTTGCTTGCCTAGTAGAAGTAATGAATTTTGTATTTAAAATATCTGATTAGTTCAATACAGAGAAATTTTTAGGAAGGACAAACATGAATACAATTTGATAATAGAAAGAAATTGGAACTTAAATGTAGCATGCATCTTCAAAATAAGAATAAGTTGTTTCTACCTTTTTATTTATTTTTTATTTTTTAAATTTTTTTTTAATTTTTATTTATTTATTTATTTTTTCCCAAATTCTGTTGGTACAAATATTGTTAGGGTTCCATATCTTGCCCCTGCCCCCTCCCACCCCGCTCTGCCAGAGATTCAAGCGTGTCCAGTCTTCAAGTGGTATGCCCTGCACCCACCATGAAAGTGCGTACCCTTCCCCTTCTCCCCGCTTCCATCCTTTTTAGAATATAAATTCTCCACTAGATTATCAGATTATAATTGTGTTTTAATCTTTGTAAGTTCTTATGGTTTGCTTAGGCTACATAATCTGTTTGTTTGTTTATATTTGTTTTTACATACTATGTTTTGGTAGAAAAAGAACAATTTCATTTTCAGAAGGCTGTCTTAATATTTGTCTTGCTTACTCTTAAACTATTTTCTGATTACTTTCTAAGTTTAATAAAACATCTTTCCTTCCTTCCTCTGTTGGCATGTAAACGGACTTTTTTAAAAGATACATTGTCCAAAAGTTTTTCTAATATCATTGTCCAGTTCTTTCAGGGTATATCCCTCATATCTTGGTACTATTTTAACCTCCGTGTTCCAGCATGAACAATATTTGTAATAAAATACTAGGCCTCCTAAAACATATTTCTGTATGCGAGTAGGCTCTCTGGAATTATTTTTAAGAGATGATTGAGATAAGGCTGTAGTTTAATTTCCTCTTATCCAAAGAAACTTCATATCTGCAATAGCATTTTTATTAACTTAATAAAGAGTGACATTGGTCCAAGTTCACTACTGTTCATAGTATTATTCCATTCCTGGTATATTCCTAGGGAATTTGGTCAAATTTGACTTTAATAGATCAAGTGGTGTTGAAATAAATATATTAAACTTCTCGTTGTTCTTAAATAATCTTGCTCTTCACTATGCCAGAGTATTAATATTCTATCATTATACATTCACAAGTGGTAAAAATTCTCTTTATATCAGAATAATTAGGCATGTTGTAAGCCATAAAGTAAGACAGTCTTTAAAATGAGGTTGCTTTTATAATGAATTTATCAGATGTATTGTTTTTATTCTTACATACAAGTATCTATTGGCTCATGAAAAAATATATATTTCTAAAAGGCAGAATTATAACTGAAGAAACCTTCATATATACATAGCTATTTATATATGTATATTAAATTATATATATGGATAAACCTATATATTTATAACTGCAAAGATATATGTGTGTGCATAAACATTATACAAAACCACCCACTAACTATAACTTTATAGTTAGTTAATGCTAACTATATAGCCATACAAAATTCTCATCAGAAATGTGAACATTAATTCCTAGTCAATGTGCACAACTGGATATTTAGCAAAATTCAAGTTTTCTACTTCAAAAAATAATGATAACAGGTGAAGGCAAGCAAAGTTGATAATGGCAATGAAATTGATTATTTACATGTGTGTATTTTTATCTTCTCTTTGAACAGTAAGAATTAAATTATTTTCTCCTCTCTGTCTCTATATTTCAGAAGGAATTTAACCTGGATTTAGCATCAAAACAAAACCAAATAATTGGCAGTCACCAGATTCAGAAAACGAGCCAGCTAATTAATCTTTCTGAAATCAAGCAGTCTTATTTTGTGTTATTATTTTTTTTTGAATATTGTTATTGTCTCCCTATAGTTCAGATATCTCTCTCCACACATATGGTTACCCCCAGCTCTAGTATTCATGAGTCAGTTCTTTTAGCCACACAACTGAACTTGTTAGAATTAAAGTATAAACTTTCCAATAGAGAGGACTGACATTTCAATTTGAATCAGGACCAAATCAATTGAGTTCAAGATGACGGGGACATGAAAAGACAAAAAGAAAACAAAGAAAAAACAAAGGTAGTGTAGCACATTCCATTCATTGAATGGGACAGTTCATATAGAAGACAGAGTGTGTAGTGGGCTAGGGAAACATAAAAGCATATATTTATAATAGTTTTTAGCTAAAAATCTTCCTTGTACTGTTTCTAAAGAGATCAGTTAAACATTTGTTTGCATTTTCAAATTAACTATTCATATAGTATCCTTTCTCTTTAACTCTAGGCTGGTTCTTTCAAGAAGACTTATTATTTGCATTGAAAACTAAGCTAATTATTTTAAAAGAATAAATATTCACCTTTCTATTTCACCAGTTTATGCAGTATGCTAATGTTCATGGTCAGAAGTAAACCTTAAAAATCTATAAAAATATGTTGTTTAATCTAAATCAACTTCTTACTTTTAGGTATTTTTGGCTGAATACACAGGACCTCTGCTTATATATCTCCTTTTTTATTTGAGGATTCCATATATATATGATGTGAAAGAGAGCTCTAGAAGATTACGCCACCCCGTGGTACAGTAAGTGATTCATGTAGTACATACAGGTTAAGGAGTAGTTGAAATAGTAGGCAGATATTATATCAATAAAGGTTGTCTTTAATTGGTAATCCAAATAAGTAGATTCAATTTTATAGAAATATACTTTATATAACTGTAAATAGTACATACAAACTAGCTTGCAAATTCATAAACAAGGAACTAGTAAGTATACCTTAAAATAGAGGTAACTTAAGTGAATAATGGTCACAGTTACCAAAAGAAATCACAAAGAACAAATCTAGAAGCATGACATTACCAGACTTCAAAGTATACTACAAGGCTATAGCAACAAAGCCAGCATGAAATTGGCACAAAAAAAAAAGAGACATAGACCAATGGAACAGAACAAACAATCCAGGTATAAAAACATCCACATACAGCCAACTGATTTGTTTTTTTTTGAGACAGAGTCTTACTCTGTTGCCTGGGCTAGAGGTCCATGATGTCAACCTAGCTGACAGCAACCTCAAACTCCTGGGCCCAAGCAATCCTTCTGTCTCAGCTTCCTGAGTAGCTGGGACTATAGGCATGCGCCACCATGTCCAGCTAATTATTTTTCTATATATTTTTAGCTGTCCAGCTAATTTCTTTCTATTTTTAGCAGAGACAAGGTCTCACTTTTGCTCAGGCACGTCTTGAATTTCTGAGCTCAAACGATCCACCCGTCTCGACCTCCCAGAGTGCTAGGATTACAGGCATGAGCCACCATGTCCAGCCAAGCCAACTGATCTTTAACAAAGCAAACAACAATATGCATTGGGGTAAAGAAGCCCTATTCAATACATAATGCTGGGGAAATTGGATAGCCATATGGAGAAGAATGAGTCAGGATCCATATTTCTCACCACTCATAAAATATAAATCAAGACTTACAAAAGACTTAAATGTAAGGCATGAAGCCATAAGACTCTAAAAGAAAATGTAGGAAAAACTCTTCCAGATATGGTCTCGGCTAGGAGTCCCCAACCTTCGACCTTTTTCTTTGGCACCAGGGACCAATTTCATAGAAGACTGGGGTGGGAAGCTCAGGCAGTGATGTGAGCAATTGAGAGAGGCTTTAAATACAGATGAAGCTTCAAGAGCTTGCCCATTGATCACCTGCTGTGTGGCCCACTATACCTTCCTAAGTTTTATGGAAGACAAGTTTTCCATGATGGGGGAGTGAGGCCTGGGAGTGGTGGTGGTCTCTGTAGCAGTCTACAGCCCAGGGGTTGGGGACCATGTGCCTAGGCAAAGAATTTATGAAGAAGATCTGAATGGCAATCACAGCAACAACAAAAATAAATAAATAAGACCTGATTAATTAAATAAAAAAGATTCTGCACAGCTAAGGAAACAATCAGCAGTGCAAATAGACTACAGAATGGGAGAAAATACTCACAAGCTATACATCGGATTAAGGGCTAATAACCAGAATCTGCAAAGAACTCAAGCAAATCATCAATAAAAAAAACAAACCACCACATTAAAAAGTGGGCAAAAGATAAGAATAGAAACTTTTTAAATGAAGATAGACAAATGGCCAATAAACTTATGAAAAAATGTTCAATATTACTAGTCATCATGGGAATACAAATTAAAACCACAATGAGATATCACCTTATCCAAGTTAGAATGGCTTTTATTAAACATTCCAAAAACAATAGATGCTGGCATAGATGCAGAGAGAAAGGAACACTTATACACTGTTGGTATAACTAAAAATTATTACAACCTCTAGGGAAAACAGTATGGAGATTCCTCAAAGAACTAAAAGCAAAACTACTATTTCATCTAGCAATCCCACTACTGGGTATTTACTCAAAGGAAAATAAGTCATTTTATCAGAAAAACACCTGCATGTGAATGTTTATTGCACACAATTTACAATTGCAAAGATGTAGAATAAACCCAAGTGTCCATCATTTCTTGAGTAGATTAAGAAAATGTGGTTATTTATATACCATGGAATACTATGCAGCCATATAGAAAGCGGAACTGAGGCCTTGTACAACAATTTGGGTGGAACTGGAGACCCTTATCCTAAGTGAAGGATCTAAAGAATGGAAAAAAAAACACCACACTATTAAATTGGAACTACTGGATGACCACACATGTGCACAAACGGAAGTCAAACTCAGTGGAAATCAAGCAGGGAGGAGAAAGGAGGCGAAGGTGAAAACCCATCTAATGGGTACAATGAACACTACTTGTGTGATGGGCACACTTATAACCCTGACTCAGGTATAACAAAATCAGTACATGTAATCAAAAACATTTGTAGCCTGTAATATTTTCAAATAAAAACAAAACCACATACACATAAAACCACAAGAGAAATCAGAAATATCATCAAAACAAGCTTTAAATTATAAAGCTGAAAGGTCATGGATAGAACTCCACATATAAATACTTCTCTAAAACACATTGGCAACATTGCATAGGAAATATATAATGCCTTAACTAATAAACGAGAAAAAATTCTACAAATTACCTTTTATAAGTCAAAATCCAAAATTAAATAGCACTTTGAAAAAAAAGAGTAGGGTAATTATAAAGAAGACAATATAACTATGGTAGTTAGCAAATTGTGAAAATAATCCTTTCTTTCTTTTCCTGTCTCTCTCTCAGAAAGGTGTGCCACATGAAAGAAAAAGGGAACAATTATTCAAGATGTTAGATTGGAATACAGAGTTAGCAGTTTGTTAAAAAAGAGAATCTGAACATCAAGTGAATTATGAAGCAAAATGCAATACTTAGATCATTTGGATACTAGAAGATAGAGAATGAATTTGACCTTTTCTCATCTCAAATCAAGCTTTCCCTACCTTTAATCACTCCACTCCAGCCACTGATCTTCCTTCTTGTCCATGGATTAACTACAATGTTCCCTTTCACACAAGGGCATTTATACACACCATTCCCCATGCCATGTTCTCATTACCTTTTCCCTTCCTCTTATAGAGATTTCAAATAGAAGTTCAAAATCTCTTACTTGGTGGTTGCCATTCCTACTCCTTTCAAAATATCCTTCTAAAATTATTTTTATGTATACAATTTATTACTTTAAGGGTACATATTCACATATCTATTAGTTTGTCTACTTCCTTCAATAGAGTTTAAATTTTACAATGGATGTACTTTAATGTCCAGTTTATTGCACTGCATAACACATTATCTGACATATAGGAGATAAGGCACCCAATAAAAATGTGTGTGATGAATAGATAGATGAACCAATTATATATATATATATATATATATATATATATATATATATATATATACTATATTGGATACTTTGAGAGTATAAAAGAAGAGAATTTGACCTGGATGGGAGTTCTAAGATGGCCTGTCTAAGAAAGTGACATTACAAGTTTTTTGTTTGGTTTCTGCAGGGGTGAGTTAGATTTCAACTAATGAATGAGGAATTTTCACATGGAAATAATCTGTGGTACAAAGCAATTTGGTGTATTGTAGCAGTAGAAAGAGAGCTAGTGTAGCAAGACACAGAAAGGCCAGGGGAGATTGGCTTTCAGTAATAATGGTCACATCAGAAGAGGTCAAGTTGTCTAGGACCTTTTAGAATATTAACGTTTTTCTTTTTCCTAAATCATGGGAATGTCCAATTCATTTAGAAAGAACCTAGGGTGTAAAGTTTGGAAAGATAATATAGTAGCACTTATTTTTTAGATTAAATATGTAATTTTTATCAGATATATAGCATTAGTATGAAAAAAGAACAATGTGTTTCAAGTGACATTCTCAAAGGAATCCACTGACGTTTGGTTACTATTCTTAAATATAAACACAGCATGTTTTATAACATCTCAGTGACAAACGTATTTGTGCCACAATGTTCCAAAATAGCAAATATGTTAAGTTTATATGAAATCATTCCAGAATAGATACACACCAACTGCTTTTGAAATGTAGGCCTCTAGCAGGTATTTATCAAATAATCATAAGGCTTGTAAGGCACCTCAATTTCAAGATGATGTTGTTTCTCAGGATTTAGAAGATCAATTTTCTAATATCACATCTAATTGCCATATACACAAATGTTAAGTATCCATAAATGGCTTAGAATCATATTATAGAGTCAAAATTATTTTTCCTTTACGTTCACATGGAAGGCAGATTTCTACATATGACTCAACCACGACAATGTTCTTTGGGTCTCTTAGAGGAGATTAAGGCATATCTCTTGCAGGATCTTAAAACAAAAACACAAAACAAAAGCCTGCATTGTGATTGGATAGAAAATGAAATTTAAACTTTCTCACTCTTGGTACTTGCTAAAGGACAACCAAACAATTAAAAAGTTATTCTGCATATCATAAAATGTCAAATGTATTCTAAGTTGGTTTTAGATATTTTTAAAATTTGTAAATTGTTTCAGTGGAGGCATTTTGATATGAACACATTTGCAATTATTATATTTATACCTCCTCTTGGGGCAGGTGTGAGCATAACAGCTTATGATTGGTATTATAAAATATTTGGAGTAAATTTACAGAGACTCTTAGTTACTTTTCTTGTTAAAAAATTTGAAAATTTCTAGAATAAAATATTAAACACTTTTGTTTTGTTACCAGAAACAATATTTCCTAATAAATAGGATATTGTAGTGAACTTAAAAAAAAAATTTCCCATGCATAGGGCAAGCCAGGATTTTGGAAGGCAATTTAATGTTTATGTTCTATTTTTTTTTCCAGCTTGGCTTGCTTTTGCCATTGTATACACTACATCAGATACCTTTTGGAAACCTTATTTGTTCACAAAGTTTCTGCAGGACATACATCTTTGAGAAAATTGTTAAAGGTAGGGATTAATGCGTTTCGTGCTTTATATTTTTAATTGTTATTGAGGAATTTTGTATATTAGATCCTTTGAAAAATATTCAAACATTTTTTCCCCTCAAGTCTAGATTTTCCTGTTCAATTGTGTCAGCATACCTTAAACATTGTCGCTATAATGCCATTTCCTAGGTGATTTATTTCATTTGAGCTTAACTTAATAGAAAGATTTTTCATAATCTTATGTTTCAAGATAAGCCAGGAGCCTTTTTATTTTGGAAATACTTAGCATTGAATACAGATTCTTTAAGTGTCACTTGAAGAGAAAGAATCTCACATTTGAATACTACCACAAATATAGATTTGTGTATGATTAAGGTGATTATACAATATTCCATAGTTATCAATGTGATGTCAGTGACTTTGCTCTTTCTGGACATGATGAATGCAACTGTTATCAACTATTTTCTTGATAGTTAATATTAAATAACTATCAAGAAAATGGGAAAACTTGTGAATTGTTGAAGTGGAAAAGTACATTAGGGGACATGTTGCACTTCACTTTTTAATTAAATTTAAAATTTATTTTAGTTCACTTTCAATTTAAAATCTATTTTCAGAAGGAATTATGTACTTACCAAAAATGTTCTTGTTTTTTGGAAAATATCTGCTTTCTAAAAATTTCAACAAGGCAGTCATTTTACTGTTGCCATTGCAATAAAACATAAAGCTCTAGAATTCTGAGATCTCACAAATCATTTAGACTCACTTCTCTTTTGACAGAAGATATTACAATTTATTATATTAGTTCAAGATCAGCATTATAGCCTAGGACTCCTAAATCCCTGTCATTCTAGTCAATTGGGGTGTGTTACTACTAATTATTTAATAATTCATCTTTTATCCACTTACTGTTGGAAATAATATTAGTATAACTTTTACAATAGATAACTTATTTAATATTTTAGTAATTCATTCATATTTATTACTTGATAGACAAAAACATTCTTGACAAATCTTTCTAAAATATACTATTACATTTGGATATATCCCAAATGTCCATTAATATTAATAAGAGTGGAATAAAGGAATGCATTTCCTTGGTGATATCAAAATAGGATTTTTAAAGTTCTACTTTACTGGGCAAAGAAGCATTCCTACATTTGACTATATCCCAAATGTCCATTAATATTAATAAGAGTGGAATAAAGGAATGCATTTCCTTGGTGATATCAAAATAGGATTTTTAAAGTTCTACTTTACTGGGCAAAGAAGCATTCCTACATTTGACTATATCCCAAATGTCCATTAATATTAATAAGAGTGGAATAAAGGAATGCATTTCCTTGGTGATATCAAAATAGGATTTTTAAAGTTCTACTTTACTGGGCAAAGAAGCATTCCTACATTTGACTATATCCCAAATGTCCATTAATATTAATAAGAGTGGAATAAAGGAATGCATTTCCTTGGTGATATCAAAATTGGATTTTTAAAGTTCTACTTTACTGGGCAAAGAAGCATTCCATTTATCCAGCTTAGACCATTTATACCATTTTTTATATAAATGCTGCTTTGTGTGATAAAAATGTGTGGGGTGGTTTCAAATCATATCATATATATTACATATATTCCCTAACCTTTATTTTGTTTCATTTTGTTTGTAGGGTTGTGCCTTTTACTGGGGATTCACTTCTTGGATTGCCTACTACATCAATCACCCATGGTATACACCACCAGGTCTGAGGGATTTTTTGTTAACTAACCATACTAAATGACCAAAATCAAAAACCTGCTCCAAACCAATAGAAAATGATGAACAACATGGCATAATTAAAGGAATAAATAAATAATAAAAAGATGTCAATTTCAATTGCTTTGATATAATATGTGTTAAATGTTTGTGTAGACTCAAAAGACCAATTTGACTTATATATTTTGATTTATTTTTTTATAAGAACTCTAGGAAAAAAAATTGGTTGATTGTAAACCACCAAAAGGACAGATCATAAAATTAAAAAGGCAAAGATTAATAAGAGAAATTTCATAAAATTATATAATCATGTACTAATCAACTATCATGTTTTAAAAGTAATTAATAAGTAAAAGAATAAATCATGCTCTTTTAAATATGATTCAATGAGGGAAAATAGGTAATTTTTTTGCTGTGACATATTGGTTTCTATTTATGATTTAATTTATTAAATATGTTGGGCCCTGACTCAGATGAGCAATTTGGTTGAAAGCACACTGGACCAACCCTAAATCTCCAATTATTACTCCTGGGGATAAAAGGCCTGCCATGATCAAAGATTTCCATTTTTTCTTCAATGTGGACTTTTTTCTCTTCAACTTTTTCTGCATCCCATAAGGCATACAAAACAGACCCCAGTAATTAAATGGTTTTTCATTTAATTGACAATAATTTTGGGGTCTATTTCTGGCATTTATAAAGTTTAAGATAAATGTAGATAAATGGTATATTTAAGATATATTTTAAATTTTAGTAAATAAACTTGATTACTTTCTTTGATGAAGTAGTGATATAAAGAATTATCTTGTTCAGGGTCTTTGCTAAGATAAAGAAATTTAGTTCAGGCTGTGAAGTAAAGGGTAATTGATTACAATATGTAAAACTTTAACTTATCTAAATATTAACAAGTAACCATCAATATTAAAGAAGAAAATTTCCTATCTCATATAACTGATTTTTCAAATATTTTATTAGAAGATGTACTTATTAGCTTTAGAAGCTTAATAGATAGGGGTATTTGCCCCAAATTATGTTAAGAAGAGTGTCAAATATTTGTTATTTAGGTAAAAATGTAAAATACTTAAAACTGTGCCTTTTAGAACTCATTAATGCAAAAATTCAAATTATTATTAGTAGCATTTTTCGTTTTATTGTTAAACATTAAAATGGGATATTTTGGTATCATATTATAGGGCATACTAAGTACAGAGAGATTAAATATGCCTTCAAAGAATGTATAATCATACAACTTAATGATAGATTTAATTTGTATTCTAAATATCATTAGGTTATTAGAAGAAAGGTACGTGTAGAAAACAAAAATATTTTCAGCACTTCAGATTGCAAGGTATCATCCCAAAAGGTCAATTACATACCACATAGTACTGCTGATTATAGGATACTTAAAACCAATAACCCCTGCTTTAATTATGTCTACATATTTGACAATCCAAAATATGAATATTTGCATGACGTCATCTTTTCCTATTCTCTAGCATTTGGAAACAGGCAAGTCACTGTATCTGCTATCAGTTTTCTGGTATGTATCATACATATTTTGCTATTCATGCTTTAATTTTGGTAGTGTTAAGAATACAAAATGGATTGCATTTGAGGATTTGTCATGTAGAGAATATGATCTATCTTTATATCATATACATAATGATATAAAATGAAGTAAATCAAATTACCTCTCATAATCAAGTCTTTAGCTCTATAAATCTTTTAAGTGAAATGTTGTAATTATCCATAAAGGATTATTAAAATTATTTGAAATATAGTAAATAACTGAAAAAACATACTCAGTGATTCTTATTATTGTCTACACATTTACCAATTTACAAGCTTATAAGAACAAATATTTTTACAAATCTAACAGATTAACATCCAAAAACCACTTTGACAAAATTATTAATTTAATTTAAGATGAATACAAAGTTTTCTTATTTTAACAATACATAGCTCTTTCTAAATTGTTCTCAGTCCAGTTCTTTATATCATTATGTGCAACTAAATATATACATTTACTTACTTGTACAAGATCAACCTGGGTACACCAGATTCTTGATTATTTCCGAAATGCATTAATTATTGAATTAGACATATTTATTTAGCTCTTATATGCTTTATAATTCTAAGCTTTCATCCTTCATTTATATTCTTCTTTTATCTCTCTTCTTGATAAATTAATAAAATCCCATGATTCATGTACAAGTCCATATCCCCTGTGAAATTTGTATTCAATAAGTTATCTCCAATCATTTCATGCAAGGCATAAATCACTCACTACACTTGGTAGACTCTTACATGACCCTACATATGTGTGTGTGTGTGTATGTGTGTGTGTGTATAAGCTAATAGGTTAGGTAATAACATTATCTACTGTGTTGGCTTTGTGAAGGCCAGGTCTTGCTTTATTTTTCCAGCACCTAGTTTTGCATAGGAAGAAATCATTACTTGCTTGAATAAATGACACAAATCATTCATTTATTTAGAATTTCTTTAGTAAATATGCTGTAAATATATCACACAGACTTTTAATTTTCCATATGTATAAATTATTCATGGAGAATAATCCTGCAGTTCATTTGTTGCAATCACTTTATTCCTAATCCATTATTTACCTAGCCTAATGTTCTCTTCATATTAACTACTCAGTAAATTTGAGCTAATGGAAGAATGAATTCATGAATAAACAAAATAATAACCACATATTTGGTCCTTAAGTATGTTTTAGATTAATATCGGACTATTCCTCTGATTTTTATCCTCATAATGTTGTTCACTTTTTTAACAACTTGTTTACTATAACTTATTTCTGTATATTTATTAAGAACACTCCATTTTAATTTAATATTATTGATTTCTTCCCTTTTCTCAAATACAGTATGCTATGTATTCCTTCCCTTTCCTCAAATATGTTTGACATTTGTATAAAAGAAAAATTTTAATAAAGTCATTCTCACTGGAGATAAGTGATATCTCATTGTGGTTTTGATTTGCATTTCCCTGATGATTAGAGATGTTGACCATTTTTTGATATGTTTGTTAGTCTTTATTATGTCTTCTTTTGGAAAGTTTCTGTTCATGTCCTTTTCCCATTTTTTGACAGGGTTGTTCTATTTTTCCTTGCTGATTTTCCTGAGTTCTAAATAGATTCTAGTTATCAGCCTTTAATCGGATGTGTAGCTTGTGAAAATTTTCTCCCATTCTGTAGGTTGTCTGTTTGTTCTTGTGACAGTTTCTTTGGGTATATAGAAGCTTTTTAATCAATTTACCAGACCTCAAACTATACTACAAGACTATAGTAATTAAAATATCTTTGCACTGGCACAAGTACAGTGACATTGGCCAGTGGAACAGAACAGAGAAACCAGATATAAAACCATCCTCATATAGCCATCTGAATCTTTGACAAAGCAGACAAAAACATACACTAGGTAAAATAATCCTTATTCAATAAATTGTATTGGGAAAACTGGATAGCCACATGTAGAGGACTGAAATACGATCCAAACCTTTCACTTCTCACAAAAATCAGCTCACATGATATTATACCTAGAAAACCCCATGGACTCTTCCAAGAGACTCCTAGACTTGATAACCAAATTTGGTAATGTTTCAGGTTATAAAATCAATATACACAAATCAGAAGCATTCATATATGCCAAGAACCTTCAAGCAGAGACTCAAATCAAAAACGCAATACCCTTTACTATAGCCCCAAAGAAAATTAAATATCTAGGGGTATTCTTAATGAAAGATATAAAAGATTTATACAAGGAGAACCATGAAACACTAAAAAAAGAAATTGCAGAAGATTTAAACAGATGGAAAAATCTACCTTGTTCATGGATTGGTAGACTCAATATAGTTAAAATGTCAATATTACCTAAAGTGATCTACAGAATCAATGCAATCCCCATCAAAATACCATCAGCATTCTTTACAGACCTAGAAAAAATAATTCTTCACTTTGTATGGAACCAGAAAAAACCTCGTATAGCCAAAACAATCTTAAATAAAAAGAACAAACTGGGAGGCATCAGTCTTCCTGACTTCAAGCTGTACTATAAAGCAATAATAGTTAAATCAGCCTGGTACTGGCACAAGAACAGAAGCATAGATATCTGGAATAGATCTGAAATACCAGAGATGAAACCATCAGTATATGGCAATCTAATCTTTGATAAAGCTGACAAAAATATAAATTGGGGAAAAGAATCTCTCTTCAATAAATGGTGCTGGGAAAACTGGTTAGCTACATGCAGAAGAGCAAATCAGGATCCCTACCTCTCACCTCTCACAAAAATTCACTCAAGATGGATAACAGACTTAAACCTAAGACATGAAACCTTAAGAATC
>VSMD01049920.1:0-10831 GCA_008750895.1 Mirza zaza
GGGGTATCTCTGGGCAACTTTTATGCAATTCAGGATGCGTAGGTGGATTTTGGCTTCTTGGCTCCGTCCTGCATTCTGATTAAGTTGCAAGGTCTGGATTTGGGTTGGATTCCCTGGGAAACTTGAGTCCGTCTGATGTGCAGTTTCCCTGGGAAACTTGAGTCCACTGAACGGTGGTTCTGTCCTGGCTCGCTGGGGGCGCCATCCTAGCTTCTAAGTATGGAGGAATTTATCATGGTTTCCCAGAACATTACCACTTCCGTCCTGTCGATGGAAGGTTTTCAGGGTCACAGATTGTGGTTGACACTATTTTGGTGTCCTGCCAATATTCCCTTCACCGGCCCATTCCCCAGCTGCTGTGAGTGTTGGCTGCTAATGGCTCATAGCTGCACCTTTTCTTAGGGTTGCTGTATTTGGCAAATGAAAATATTTTATTTTATCTGGCAAAGCTACCTCTTCTCCAGAGAAATGTCCTTGATAGATGGGAGCGACTCACCACCACGGGCTGACTGATGTGGGGACACAAACAGCTGGCCTTGTGCCATGGGATGGGGACAACTCCATGTACAGTTCATGCACCACAGTCTCCCGGTGCAGCAGGCCAGGGGTACCCATTACCCGGGATCACAGCCTGGCTGGGCTCTCTTCTCTTCGAGAGACCGTCCTCAAGAACTCACATGATCCTGAATCCTTGCTTCAGGCTCTGCTGCCAGATCCTCCTGAGAATGTGATTTAAAAAAAAAAAAAACCCTAGACTTTCTCCCTAAAAAAAGCACAGTTGCACCTACACCCCAACATTGGCATGTGATTTTGGGGATTTACCTTGAAAAGAGCCCTTCCCTTATCCCGAGTTTCCCAAATCTTGTCTATCTCACCCTCTCAGAGCTGATGGCAGGTGACCAGCAGCCATTGGGATAGGATATGGGTTAGCATGAGGTCAGTACTGCAAATTACGAGCAGGTTTTCTTAAGCCTATATAATTTCCATTATTTGCAGAAAGTCTATGTGGAAATCAAAACATGCCCAGTGAAGAGAAGTTGTCAGCTGAATGCTATGATAAGAAATAATAGTGGAAAGAACATGAAGGAAATACAAGTCTGATCAAATCACGTAACTGTTTAAATCCCTTCAAAGACTTCCCATTGCTGTCTTTATAGAGATCAAAGTCCTTGACAATGTCTTGAGGTGACCCCCACTCCCATAGATGCTTCCCCACTGTCATTCCAGCTTCATTACAAATCACTCTCCCATTTGATCTCCATGGAGCAGCCAGCCACATCAGTTTCTTTCAGTCTTTCCAACTCATTGTGTTCCTTGCTGCCCCAGGGCCTTTGCACAGGTCACTTCCTTTCCCTGGATTACTCTTCTCAGCCTTCTTGCTCCTCTATTACCCAATCATTTCCTTAAGGAAGCTCTTCCTGACTTCAGATGATACACTCACATTATATACCATCTTGTGTTTCCCCTTCATGTTAATTACTTATCGCTGTGGAATAAATCACCCCAAACCTAGCAATGTAAAACAACAAACACTGATCATCTCACAGTTGTGGGGCAGGCATCTGGGAGTGGCTTGGCTGGGTGATTTGGGCTCAGATTATCTCATGAGTTTGTAGCCAGGGTGTGGACCAAGGCTGCAGTCATCTGGAGGCTTGAATGGGAATGAGACTCTGCTTCCAAGGTCATGCACATGGCTGGTAGGTGGCCTCAGTTCCTCACCAAATGGCCCCCCCAACCATATCACATGTCTGAGAGTTCTCACAACATGGCAACTGGTGCTTCCCCCAGAGCAAGCGATATGAGAGAGAGAGAGAGGCTGTGCCCAAGACAGAGACCATAGTCTTTTTATAACCCAATGTTGGCAATGACATTCCATCACTTCTGTTCCCTAGAAGTGAGGCACCAAGTCCAGCCTACACTCAAGGAAAGGGGCATTAACCTCCACCTGTTAAGGGGAGGAACATCAAAGACTTTGTGAACATGTCTTTAAAACCCTCACAGTTACTTTTCACAGCTGCAATTTGACCTTTGACTGGCGCCATTACTTGATTCGTGACTGTCTGGGCTGCACTGCTCAAAAAGGAAGAATCTCTCCTTCTCTTCCTCACCGTTGCAGCCCAGTGCCCAACATGTTACTTAACACTGAATAAATATTTATTCAATGAATGAATGATTTGAATATTTTTTGGTTGGTATAGTTGAAGAAAACTCTTTGGCAAAGAAGTCATGATCAATTTTTGGTAGAATGTCATTGGACCTCTGTGTATACATGAAAATCCTTGCAGCTGGCCTTTCAATTTTCATTTTAGTATAGAGTAAGGAGCTGTGATATTTTCTTCATTCATTTAGCAAACATTTGTTGAACACTTATTATGGGCTAGAAAGAGTGCCAGGTAGCGAGGATGCAGAGAGTTAGTAGGATGCACAATGGTTTTTACAAATTAGACATCCACGTGTTAATGTATAAAGTGGTCCGATGCCTTTTGAATAATTCTCAAACATGGGAGACAATAGGCAACCGTACTAGAAACAGACGCCTTGGTATGGAGCTTGCAGAAGCTGTTTTATCATCCCAGCATGTCACCCAAGTGAAGTGGAGTATTTACATTCAATTCCAAAGTGGTTGTGCCAACATCAATCCTCTGGTTTTTATACTTTTTTGGTCAGTGTTTGCAAATGTAAAAAGGTTTTGTCAAAGGAGCTGGATAAAGATGGAAAGAGAATGGCATTATATATGACTAGTGAGATCTCACAGTGGTTGGTGCTGGGGAACAGTCAGCTAAGGTCACAGGGGCATACGTGGAGAGCGAGGATAATACGAAGAAATGGAATTGGGAAAAATGAAATGGCAGCAAAAATGGGCTTTGGCTGAAATGAGTACAGCATGGCAAGAACCCTGGTCCGAGGCCCAGGAGACCTCGGTTCTGGCCTGCACGCTGCTATTGGGGGGCACATCCTCCCTTGCTATGGGGATGAGGGGGGCCTCTGTGTTCTTGTTTGTAAAGTAAGTGCACTGGATCAGACCAGATGGTTAACAACTTTTTTGTTTTTGTTTTTTGGTTAGAATAGCTCTATTATAGGTAGCATTTATAACCTAACACGTCGATATGTAAAACAGATAAGATTTAAGGCTCTCTTCTTAGAGGAATAAGAGGAGAGGAGGGGCTGTATCCCATGCTATTGGTGCCTCTTTCATATTCTCTCGCTCTGCAAAATTGTGGTTCATTCCACTATCTTCCAACTGTCAGCACAGAGCTTCCTCGCCCTTCCTGCTTCTGGGCACAGCGGTCTGAGTCCAGGCGTCTGCACCTGCCCTTCTTTGTCTGCTGGTGCTTTGCTGCCTTCCAGGGAATTAACACTCCCTGCAAGTATCTCTCAGCCAATGATGGATGGGATATGGGGTACAGGTGCCCCAACTACCCTGTCCCTGGGGTGGGGAAATACAGGTGTGTGTGTGTGTGTGTGTGTGTGTGTGTAACACTATTCCCCAGAGCCCCCTGGAATCCAGCTCCCGTCACCTGCAAAGGTAACTTGCTTGGCGACACTCCCTGTACTGCCAGCTTTCCTTCCCTGCCTCACTTCCCCACTTCTCTACTGGTATTTTCTTGCACCTCCCAGATAAATTTTAGGTGCTCAAACCCTAGTCTCAGAGCCTGCTTCTGGGAGAACGCAAACTAAAACAAAAGTTTTCTGGACAAGTGCAGGGTCATTTCTGCTTATCTCTTGCCTGTTCCCGGGAGCCTGTTCTGCTGGTCACAGCATGAGCTGATGAGAGAAAGTCCATGGGTGCTGTCGAGTGCCTCTGGCCTGGGGAACCAGGCTTGGTGAGAGATGCCCCAGGGGTCGCTGTGGGCTGGGAGTATGGGTGAAAGGGTGCATGTTCTTCCCACAAGAACAGCTCTGGAACCATTTCCTTGTGGCTGAATCATTTCCCATGCTTGAATCTTTTGTCTCCTGTGGTCATCTCTAGCCACTGCTATCTATTATGCGCTAGCAATCGCAAACTACTTGAGTCTCCCAACACCCCATTTCCCACCCCTTTCATGCCTGTTGACTTTGATTTATTCTTCCCTTTCCTGTAACGCCCTTCCCTACCTTTCCCTTGGCAAAATCCTATTCATCCTTTAAGATCCAGTCCAAGGGTCACCTCCTCTATGAAGCCTTCCCTGCCTCCCTCTGAGGGAGGAAGAGCCCTCCATCTAATTTTCATGCTACCCCCTCACCCTCCAGCGTCTCACTCTTAGGACACATTCACATGTACTGAAATTGTCAGTGTGTACACCTGTCTCTCCAGCAGACAGCCAGTGCCTTGAAAACCCAGGTCGTGTCTTACTCAAGTTTCGAATCCCCAGGGTCCCCCAAGGGGTCCTGGATGCTGTCGGTGCCAGGCAAAGTGGCCGCAGGAGCCCGAGGCCAGTGTTCTGGAGACAGTTCCAGATGTGTGCTGTTAGAGGCAAAGGCCAGGGCGCAATCCATTGGCAGAAGCCAGGACAGTGTCCCCAGAAATGGTAAAGGCTCTGGGAGGCTGAGGGCCGAACACCAGAGTGTCCACTAGAGGGCTCACCACGCTGGTGACCCGCACGGAATGCTGGCGGGCAGGTGCCCTGTGCCACTCTTGGCACCTCAAACTCGATCCACTTCAAATGCAGCTCTTCCTGGGGCCCATACACAGCCCCTCCGCATTCCTGCTCTTCCTCTGCTCTCTGGGTGTTTGGCTCCAACATGCTCTGTATCTCCAGGGTCACTTTTGGCTTCAGAACCCACCCTCGTAAGTTCAGCCTCCATAAATTCACCCAGGTCTTTCAATTCTCCTTTCAAAATCTTTTTTGAAGTCATTTGCCTTTCTTTCATTCTCATTATCTTGCTGCTACATTCACAGAACCTAGCACAGCACGTGGGCATATTGAATGAATGAATGAATGAATGAATGATGGCCCAATCTGCTGAAAGAAATCCAACCTCCATAGCCTGGCAATTTTTCCGTGAGCCACTCTCATGCCCTTTTCTTAGTTCTTATACATTCTCAAGTACATGTTCTACTTATGATAAACTACTCATTCTTCTGCAACATAACCGCAACATTCTTGACCTCTCATCTTCCCTCTGCTCTTTTTTGCACCTAAAAAAGACCAATTTCTCATCTCAACCTGTAAAAATCCTGCTCGTTTTCCAAAGCCCAGCTCCCCAGGTAGGCTCTGCCTTCCTTGAACTTGTGACATTTTGTTTGTTCCTCTCCTAGGGAAGCACTAAAGAAATTTTTTTGGCACTGCCCATCTTTAAAAGGCAATGAGCTCCTCCATGTTAAGCACTGCATGTGTGTTTGGCATCAGTTGGTGTCTTAGTCTGTTTTCTGTTGCTATAACTGGATACTTGAGACTGGATAATTTACAAAGAAATGAAACTTATTTCTTACAGTTCTGGAGGCTGGGAAGTCCAAGGTCAAAGGAGCTCTTCTGGTGAGGGCCTTCTTGCTGGTGGGGACACTGGAGAGTCCCAGGGAGGTGCAGGGCATCCCATGGAGAAAGGCTCACTCAGGTCTCTCTTTCTCCTCTTACAAAGGTACTAATGCCCCTTCCTAATGACCTCATTCCATCCTAATTACCTCCTCAAATACCATAGTCAGATTTCCCTCCCTCTTAACACTATTACTATGGGGATTAAGTTTCAACATGAGTTTTGGAGGGGACAAACATTCAGACCATAGCAGTTGGTCACCAAATATTTTAGCTGTACCTTCTTGTGAGCACACAGGACTGTGTCTTCTTACCTCCTACTAGGCCATAATCATGTGACTTGTTTTGGCCAATGAAACGTGAGCAGAGTGACTTGTACCACCTCTAGGAGGCAGTGTGGGATTCTCACCGTCCCACTTTCCCCGTGTTAGCAATCACAGAAGAACAGAGAGGGAGCCTTGCTCAGGCTGGGTTCCCGAGTGAGCACAATGCGGAGTGGAGGCCCCAGTATTTCCGTAACAGACACTTGGCGTAAGCGAGGAATAAACTTTTGTTGTTTCTAGTCACCAGGATTTGGGGGTTATTATGTGGCATGACCTAGCCTCTCCTGACCGATGTATTCAGAGTTATAGGATTCATCTTCCTAGCCTCTCAGAATTGAGCAGCTGTCTGCATGTGGGAGAGCCTCGAGGTATATATGCTGAATAAAGTACACTAAGAGACTCTGCTTCTTGACTGAAGTCATCACTATTCCATGGCTAAAATGGTAAAAAGGACAAAATGGGTTGCCCTGGAATTAAGGAGTTAAAACACTGAATTCACACAGATGGAGTTAAGTGAGACATTGAATGACTGTCCATTGAATTTTCACTGCAGATGGTCAATGAAGTAGTTACAGTTTTGAAACTGAAAGAATGTCCTCCACATACTATTTTTTCTTCTTCCCCTCCCTCCCTTTCTCTCTCCCTCCTTCCCTTCCTTCAATCCTTCTATTCATTCCATTTCTCTGTTTTCCTCCTTCCCCTTTTCTTTTTCTTAAATTTAGTTCTATCTGTAAGTTAAACATGATCAGCTTATATAAGAAGCAGGATGAAACCAGCCACATGATTTTTAATTTCTTTAAGGTATGAATAAAGAACAGAAAACCTTGCCATAAGAAAAATAAAATTGTATTTTGAAAACATTAATCTTTAGGCTAGGGGAGGCATCTTCAATCAGATCCTCCATTCCTCAGTTTCTCATCCTCTATAGCTCAAATTTCACCCCAAAAGAAAAAAGGATAAAATTTTCCGATGACAAAATAAATTTAATATTAATTTTTTTATGTGTGTCTTGCTTCTCTCACTTTTTGGGGTTATTTCCTACCATTATGGTCCAGGATCTTCGAACTATCGTTAAGAAAGAAATTTCTTTCATTAGTGTCTGCAACAAATGTATCACACAGACAATTTGCTACAATGGGATTTTCTTTTTGTGCAAAGGCGAGAAATCCTGAGTGGGGAAGCTCAGACTTCACCAGGCTCGTGGTTCTGAAATTACTCATCCAGACATGAAACAAAATTGAAAAATCAGAGAGATCTAGTTTGAAACAAAAGGAATGGTTGATGGCCCGGGAACCAAGTAAGTACTCATTTTGCTTTTGTGATATTGGGTGAAGATACTTGGATCAAAGGAGGACTTGGAAATGTCAAGGAATTGACAGGCAGGGCTAAAAGACTTGGGCAAAGTGTTTATCATACCAAAAAAAAAAAAAAGCATACATCTGGAGTGTCAGCAGTAGCCTTCAGACTGGAAAGCCGCACGTCTCCCCTCTTGCCATAACAAACTCATTGACAAGAACTGTCATTGACTGTGCTTTATCTTCCACGTGCTACTAAGAGGGCACATTCCAAGTGCATCCTACGTAAATTGAGGTTTGCTTCCTGACCTGGGAGATCAATTCTCTGTCAAAGAGAGCCGGCTGATGAATCACCTTGTGGCTGCCACTGCATTGAAAATCACATCAAATACCTTCTCAAACACACTTCTGAATTGCCCACTGGAATCTTCAAAGAGGAGGTTATATAGATGAACCTGGGAAAATGTGTATTCATCTGTGTAGCTCGCCAACCTGCGTATGGCATAAAGCCAACAAAACGAGCCTGGTGCTCTGTGGTTTGGGTTGTTCTTCCGGCCAGAGGCAGCCGAATGTCGGGGTTCATAGCATGGACTTCGAAGCCTGGTGGGTGAGTATGAAGCCAGGATCTACCACTTGCCAGCTCTGGGATCATGGGCAGATTATTCAACCTCTCTCTGATTTAGTTTTCTGGGCTGCAAAATAAGGATGCTAATAATGGTATCTGCCTTCCTCAAAGGGCTGTGTCTTAACCTGGGTTCCCTAAGCAGAAACCCCTGAGACATGGATTTAAGAGCAAGTAGTTGATTAGAAGGTGAAGGTAGAAGAACAGTAAAGGGAGACAAGGAAGAGCAAGTTACCGCTATAGGTAACTCCAGCTTAATCTCACCGGGGAGCTCTGGAGACTGTAAAACACACATCTTAGAGTAAAGCACACAGTCAATTGGGGAAAGAGCTGGGGCATTGATACCCCAACTCCCAGCTGTCCTTAATTGAGGGCTGCTATTGTGCATGAATGCACACATGCACCTTAGTGCATGCGTGTGAGTGTACACGTGTGAGTGCTCATGCGGGTGTGTGTGTGTGTGTTAATTTTCTGACCTTCTTCCTGTCCTGCAGGCTGTAACGTGGGCTCTGTCAGGAAAAGAATGCCCTTGGGCAAAGCAATGCTCGAGCTGGCAGCTGGATGCCAGGCAGAGCGTGCTGGAGTAGTGAGGGTGAAGGGTGTGAGCCATGCTGCAAACTGTTGTGGAGATTAAATGAGCTAATTATTGTGAAACACTTAGAAGAGTCCCTGGCACAAAATAAGCACTCCTTCAAGAGCTTGATTAACACTGACGGTAGACCGCTGTTCTTTGGGATGACTTAGTACCTTAGGATGAATTTTAGTTTTGTTCTTTGTTTTTTTCTTTGAGACAATGAACTATTATTAGGACCTTGGTACTATACTGGTGGGCAAATGGCAATCCAGGTTTTGTGGAAGATGATTGTGCAAATGTGAAGTGGGTTGACTGATGGAGCTGTCTCAATCAGAGGGAACATCATCATGTCACGGCCTTTGTGACAAGGACCTGCCTGTCTGTTAGAGAAGCCGACACATGATTAGCACCTCTTTCAATGCTGGAGATCACTACCCAGCTATGCTATGCTGCAGCAACAAGCCTGGAATCTCAGTGGCTTAACAGGAATGAACACCAGTCTAATCTTTTCTCTCCACCCAACCTGCACTGTGAACTCATTGAAGACAGGTGCTGGGATGGATAATATGGATACATACACCACTGCGTCCCTAACACTTAGTGCGGGACACGGCACAGAAAGGGGCGATGGTGAGTGAACGAATGAACAAATCAACGAATGGCTCCCCTAAGCACCACACGCACAGCTTTCTGTTCATCTGAAATATTGGTTTCCTCCCGTGCAACATGCACTTGGCTGAAATGCTACTTCCTCCTTGAAGCTTTTCTTGCTCTCAGGAGTCTGAAATAATCCCTCTCCCCTTACTTCCTGAACGCTATGTGCCTCTCCACGGTGCACCACATTCTCACATTCTGCCAGGCACGGTGGTAATTTGAGCCCATGTCAGAGCCTGCCGCTCTTCCCTCAAATCTTTCTGATGGCTTCCAAGTACATTAGGACACTTGCCACGTCCTGACCTGGCCTTGAGACCCTCCCGAGTCTCCCTCTGGGATTTCACCTACCGCCGTCTCCCCTCCCACTCCACCGCAGCCACAGTGGCTGCATAGCTGTTGCTTGCACACGCCATGCATGGCCCTGCCTCAGGTCCTTCGCACCTGTCATCCCCTATGACTAGAATCCACTTTCTGCCTCCAAATCACTTGTTAAGTTGACTTAGATCACCACTCAAATGCCATCACCTCAGAAAAGCTTACCCGACCACTATATCTTAAAAGGCACACAACACCACACTTATCTGCTTTACATTTTTCCATATCACGCATTTATTTGGTTGTCCTGCCCACTCCCTGCACCCACAAAAATGCAAACTCCACAAGGACAATGGCCTTGTTTTATCTAGTGTGGTATCTTCAGCTGCCATAACAGGGACTGGCACTTGATAGGAGCTCAGTAAATATTTGCGGGATAAATGCATATGGATTATTGTCCCCTGTTAGAAATGGGACGACCAAATCCTATAGAATTGAAGAAAGCTGCACAAGGTAGCATAGCTGTTTGTTTATCTATCATTTATGTCACATCTGCTGTGGACAGACACACCTTAGTTCAGGCTGCTAGAACAAAGTATCATAGACTGAGTGGCTTATAAACCACAGAAATTTATTTCTCACAGTTCTGGAGGCTAGATGATCAGGGTGCCGGCATAGCTGGGTTCTGGGGAGGGCCCTCTTTCAGGTCGTGGACTGCTGACTTCTCGTTATATGCTCACGTCATGGAAAGAGAGCCAGCTCTCTGGCTTCTTCTCATAAGGGCACTGATCCCATCCATGAGGGCTCCATGCTCATGAACTAATTACCTCTCAAAGGCCCCTACTTCCAAAAACCATCACATTTGGATTAGGGTTTCAACATATGAATTTGGGGGAGGCACAAACATTCCTCAGTCTATTGCAAGACACTTCGCTTCCATCTTTACAACATCACATATTTTTACATGTAGGAAAACTGAGGCACAAAGAGGTTATGTAACTTGTGGAAGGTCAGTCATACAGCCAGGGAGTGGCAGAGCAGTGACATAAACCAGATAGTCACCTCTTAAACACTGTGCTGGGCCCTGGGAGACAGCCAAAAAGGAACCCCTTCTAGGTTGCTGGAAGAACCACTAAAAGAACAAAGTTAAAAGCTCTTTGAACTAGTTCAACCTCTGTGGAAAGTAATATGGAGATACCTCAAAGCGATACAAGTAGATCTACCATTTGATCCAGCAATTCAACTACTGGGCATCTACCCAAAAGATCAAAAGTCACTTTATGAAAAAGACACCTACACTCGAATGTTTATAGCAGCACAATTCACAATTGCAAAGCTGTGGAAACAACTCAAGTGCCCATCAATTCATGAGTGGATTAATAAAATGTGGTATGTGTACACCATGGAGTACTACTCAGCTTTAAGAAACAATGGTGATAGAGCACCTCTTGTATATTCCTGGATAGAGCTGGAACCCATTCTACTAAGTGAAGTATCTCAAGAATGGAAAAACAAGCACTACATGTACTCACCAGCAAATTGGTATTAACGGATCAACACCTAAGTGGACATATAGGAATAACATTTATCGGGTG